>JAQJVL010002076.1:0-45000 GCA_035578905.1 Stictocephala bisonia
TGGGTAGCCACCCGTAATTAATATAGGTACCCGTTCAACGTAGGTAGCCCTTGTGATCATCTTTGGTAGCCCTCATGATCAAGTTGGGAAGCCCCCTGTGATCAACTTGCGAAGCCCCTGGTATTAATTTGGTTAGCCATCCGTGAAAAATTAGATATCCCCCGTGATTAACGTAGGTAGACCTCGTGATTAACTTGGCAGCCCACCGTGATCAAGTTGGGAAGCCCCTGTTATCAACTTGGGTAATCACCGGTAATGACCCGTTATCTACCTAGGTCCCCCTTAATCAACATGGCTAGCTTTCGTGATCATTTTGGGTGCCACACATCATTAACTTGGGTACCCCCCTTGATCATCTTGTGTAGCCCCTTATAATCAACTTGGGTAGTATGCCGTTTTCAACTTAGGAAACTAACCACACGTAATCATCTGGGGTATCCCCGTGATTGACTGTTGTAGCCAACCTTAATTTTCTTACGCAGCCCCCTCTTGATTAACCTGCGTAGCCTCTAGTGATCAACAAAGGTGGTTCATCTTGATCAATTAACTTATGTAGCCCCCGTGATGAACTTTGGCAGCCCTACTTGATAAATTTGGGTAACCAACCATTATCATATTGGGTAGCCCCCGTAATCAATTTGGGTACACCACCGTGATCAACGTAGGTAGCCCTCGTGTTCAACTTATGTTACAACCTATCATCAACTTGGGTAGCCGCCGTGATCAATGTAGGTTTTCCTGTGATTTACTTGGTAAATCGTGATTAACTTGGTAGAATATGTGATCAAATTAGGTCGCATTCATCATTACATGTCACGGACCGACCATGGAGCTAGGCATCCCTTCAAGGACCCAGGACAGTGATCTACGTAAGGTTAGGTAGTAGAGAGAACTGTCTAGTCCAAACCTCGTCTTATAAAATAATGACTTTTTTCATTTTATTTTGTTTCATTTCATGAGAGGCTTGTGTCTTTCCACTTCATTATTAACTTTGGTGGCAGCCCACCGTGATCAAGTTGGGAAACCCCTGTTATCAACTTGGGTAATCACCGGTAGTGACCCGTTATAGGCCCCCCTTAATCAACATGGGTAGCACTCGTGATCATTTTGGGTGCCACCCATCATTAGCTTGGGTACCTTCCCTTGATCATCTTGTGTAGCCCCCTATAATCAACTTGGGTATTATGCTGTTTCAACTCAGAAACCCTCCATGTACAATTTTTCCAACCCCTCTCAAGAAAAATGCTATACAATTAGATTTTGCACTTTTCATAACCCCGAAAAATTCAAAATGGTTGACGAGAAACTGCTGACTTGTTTTCATAGTTGAAGTTTTTATTTTACTGACGCTGTTATATTTACTTTAGATCGAATCAAACGAAATGTTCCAATTAACAATAATATTTTGTACAAAAAGTTCCATATACACTTTTATGAAATATACTACAGTTTCTTCAAAAAAAGCGGTAAATTTTAATTTTGTCGAAAACATATGATTTTTTTAAAATAATTCATCCCATTTAAATATGATTAAAAGAAGCTATAAACTTAAAACCCTAAATAATATTTTTAATTACTATCAAGATTTAAACCCAAAAAAAGTTATTGATTCTATACAAGAAAGGAGAGATTCTCCTAACATAATTTGCATGTGATCATCAGGATTCTATCGAATTGTAAAGTACTGTACAAAAGTCGTGTCTTATCTGTATTAACAATCATGCCATTCTCTATGAACCACTGGAGCAGGGAATTTGATTCAATGAAGCATTTAATCTCCAGTTCCAACTTATTAGATGCAGTTACTAGAAGGGAAGTATCGTCAGCAAAGACATATAAATCAGACTCATTAACACAATTTTGAATGTCATTTATAAATGATATAAAAATAATAGGACCAAACACAGATCCTTGAGGACTCCTGTTTTAATAAGCAAGTCATTTGAATACAGTTTTCTTAGGCTGCCATAACCATCATCAAACCCCATCTCTACTCTTTGAGTTCGGACTATCAAATAGGATGAAAACTAATCTATAGCACTACCTCTGACCCCCAGATTCTGCAGTTTGTTTAATAGTAAATAATGGTCAACAAGATCACAAGCTTTCTTCAAGTCAACGAAAAGCCCCAAAGCAGACATTTTCTTATCAATGGCAGAGACTATTTTATCAATAAAACAAAACATTGCTGTGTGTTTTTTTCTGGTATATCGAGTTTCAGCTTTAGTTTTTAATGGACTGTATTTATTAAAATAATTTGTAAATGGAGTTCACTGACCTTTTGTCCTTTTCTTTTAATGTGTTACATTGGCTGTCTTCTTGGGTGCACCATTTTGAAATCCTGAAGCACACTTTAAACAAAATTAAACCTTGGCTTCTCGATAATTGTTCACAAAAAAGGGGACAAAACTAAAACACACTTCTGAGCTACAACTTAAATAATTCCACTTAAAATAATACAACTTAAAGCGGGAAGGAGCGGTGCCATGCTATGGTGGCGAGGTTTGGTAGAAAGTGGGACGAGTCAAACGACATGATAGATTAACAGGTTTAGTTTACAGATATACACCGTCTATTGGTAAGTTTTGAAGTAAAACGGTTCCTGGACTGAATGCAGGTAGATAGCATGGACTTACGTTATGGACTTACGTTATGGATGTTGCTTAAGAAACTAAAAGAAATAGTAGGTAAAAGGTAAAATTAGATAAACTGCCTTATGTATTGCACAATTGTATTAAATGTACTCTTTTGTTTTTGAAATCCGAACTGATTTTTATAAAGAACTTTGTGTTTGTTGAAAAAGGATAAAAGTCTGATTGAAACAATTTTTTCGAACACTTTAGAAAACGAAGAAAGAATTGATATTGGCCTGTAATTGTCACACACCTCCTGATTGCCCTTCTTATGTAGAGACTTTACGATGGCCACTTTTAAAAGAGAAGGAAATAACCTAGACAAAATTCAAAATGGCTGTCGAAAAAGCGCTTACTTGTTTGCACAGCTGAGGTTTTTGTTTTATTGAAGCTGTAATATTTAGTTAAAATAACATCAAACGAAATATTTATATTGACAATTAAATTGTGTACAACAATTTTAATATACTTTTTGTAAATTATTCTATCGTTTCCTTACAAAAATTGGGAAAAGTTGAGATTTGTTAATAACGCGTAATTTTATAGAATAGTTCCTCCCATTTAATTATGAATCAAATAAGTTGGAAAGTACGGTATAAAACTTACAGAATATTCAGCTGTTTTATATTTCACATTTTACCCTGCAAAACAAACAAAACCTTCAAAACATTTTTATGAAAATGCTGTCTTTGGCGTACTGTTGAGTTATTTGTTTTTCTGTAGTTGCAATATTTCTTTAGAAGACATCAAATGACGTTGTTTAATTCACAATAACTACAAGAATGTTTATATACTTATATGCTGTATATGCAACAGTTTCCTGTTGGTTAAGTTGAGCTTTTTGTAAAAAAATGTGATTTTTTTTTAATATATCCTCCCATTTCAACATGATTAAAACAAGTTGGAAACTTTAAAACCTTGCACACTATTTACGTTTACCACTCTGCAACCAGCTAACTACTTATGATCATCTTGGGTAGACCCCTCTCCCCGGTGATCATGTTGGAGGCCCCCTGTGATCAACTTGGGGGTAATCACTCTTGATCATCTTGCGTAGCCCCCATGACTAGCGCCCCGTGATCAACTTAGGTAGACCTCAAAATCAAGTATCTTGGGTAGTCTGACGTAAACAAAGTCTAACCCACTTCCAGATAAACTAGAAACTTGAAATTTGGCACACTTGTGGGTTTTACTGTGTAGCCGATGGTAAAATTCCGAAAACTAAAAAAAAAAAATAGTTTTTAACCCCCACAAAAAATCAAAATTGCGGATGGGATTTTTCACCTGTTTGCAGATTTTTACTTATGGCTTGATTATGGCTTAACCGTTGGGAATATATCAAATCTGACAGCATATTGCAGATCTGTAATAAAATTTCCTACAACTTTGTTAATGATCAATTAATTTTGTTGTATTTTTTATAATACTATGAAAAAATCGTTAAATTCCTATTTTCGTTAAAAAATTATATTTTTGTTAAGTTTGTCGTATTTTATTGTTTTTTAATATATTATAAGAACTTAAAAACTTACACACTGTCTACTTTTACTACTTTATTACGAAAACTGCTATACAATTTTATATGTAACTTTTCGTAACAAACCTAACCCGTAATTAATTTGGGTAGCCCCACCGTGATCAACGTATGTAGTCCTCGTGTTCAACTTAGGTTACAACATATCATCAACTTGGGTAGCCGCCGTGATCAATGTAGGTTTTCCCGTGATTTACTTGGTAAATCGTGATTAACTTTAGTAGAATCTGTGATCAAATTAGGTAGCAATCATTATATGTCACGGACCGAACATGGAGCCAGGCATCGCTTCAAGCACCCACCCGCTTGTAAGGTTAGGTACAATCATAATAAAATCAACGTAAGGTTAGGTAGTAGAGAGGACTGTCTATTCCAAACCTCGGCTTATAAAATAATGACTTTTTTCATGTTATTTTGTTTCATTTCATGAGAGGCTTGGGTCTTCCTAAGATTATTAACTTTGGTGGCAGCCTTGATCAACTTGGGTAGCTCTGTTATCGTCTTAAGTACTAATCGTGTAGAATTGTTGATAGCATTCGTCATCAGTTTGGGCAGAAATCAGCTTAGATTGAACACTGTGATCATCTTGTGTAGCCTTGATTCTTACACTGAAAGGGGGTTTGGGGGCGAAGCGAGTCTCTAATATCTATAAAGCCGCATGTGTAACTCACTCAGGTATACAAATTCTATATTATACTGACGCTGTAATATTTAATTCAGATAGAATCTAACGAAATATTCAGATTTAAAATTAAATTGTGTACAAAAAAAGTAATTTACATTTTTATGGTAAAAACTATAGTATCCTCACAAAAATTCGGTAAAGTTGAGTTTTGTCGAATACATGTGATTTTTTTTGTTTTTTACTGAAGCTGTAACGTTTAGTTTGGATAGCATCTAATAATATATAAAATTGACAGTTAAATTCAATATGAAAAGTGTCAGATACATTTTTTAGTACATACTATAGTTTCCTCACAAATATTTGGTATAGTTGTGTTTTTTTCGAAAACATAATATTTTTTTGGGATAGTCTCTCCCAATTAAGCAAAATTAAAATAAGCTATGAAGTTAAAACCACCCGTGATTATTTTTCGCAGTCCCCGTGATCAACTGTTGTTGCCTACCGTGATTAACTTAGGTAGTCAGCCAAGATCAGCTTGGACAGCTCCAGTGATCAACTCAGGTAGGACACTATGATCATCTTGGTTAACCCCTCCCCATCAGTGATAAGCTTGGGTAGTCTCTTGTGATCAATATGGTTAGCTCCCTTCCCCATAACCTAGAAAAAAATCAAAATGGCTGACGTAAAACGCCGACCTGTTTGCAGAGCTGAAGTTTTTTTTACTGAAGCTGTAATATTTAGTTTGGACAACAACAAATAGAATATTTAAATTACATACTTAAATGCTTTATATATAATACATTTCCTCACAAAAAGTCGGTAAAGTTGAGTCTTGTCAAAAATATGTTACTCACTTATTCACTTACGTATTCAAATTGTGTACAAAACTTTACGGACAGTTAAACTATATATAAAAACAGTTTGTATTCAGTTTTGTTGCCTAAAGGCCAATCATAGTTTTACGCTGTATTTTCGGGATTTGTTTGTTAATTTAGGCACCCTCCAGCGGCTGCAATAAACGTTTTTAGAACAGTTAGTAGATCCGGCCTTTGTCGATTGAAACGAGTCGTTCCAGCGTTTGCGAGAAACATTTTTAGAACGGTTGGTAGAACGGCCCTCATTCGATTGAAACAAGTCCCACCGAGGTTAAATAAGGATGACGCCGCTTTCCATGCCTCAGTCTGACACCCTACGGCCTCTACACGCTTCAATTACCTTCAGTACTGAACTGTTCAATTGTTTGGCTTTCTGCCCTATTGAAAACTGAATCATTTTCACTGCATGGTGATACGAATCTTCTATCATCACTATTTTTCAACATAAAATCTAGGTTTATTCTTCCGTTTCTTTCATTTAATACGTTTTTATTGTGATTAATAATCAATCAAAATTTTTTTCCGATTGTTTTCGAGACTTTATATTATATTTTGTTTCCAATTTCTTCCTCTCCATTTACTTTAATTGTAATTTTACATTTTAACTCTCTACGATGGCTTCTCATCAGCAGAATTTTTTTGTGTTGTCGAGGGGTTCTTTCATCAGGGCAACAATGAACTCTTCACGTGGAGTAGAAATGCTCAGTGTGTGGCTAATTATGCTTGTGCCCTTGCATGGAAGAGTCTTGGTGGACATTATTCGACAACTGTAATCGATGCAATCCTTATGAGTGGTGATCGCATTTACAAAACACTGCGTAGTGAAAATTGTACTGGTTATGGGTGGTACTTGTTTCCAGAAGAATTACCATCAGTCATTCATGTTTTGAATCAGTCAGTTTTTCTGTTACAACTAGAGCACATTTACGATGCACTTTATCCCCTAACGAAAGATGATTGGCATGACACTGTTTCGTCACTTACTGAAAAATTACAAGACATATTGGCTGCAAATCAAAAAGATATCGGATTCCTTTTCACGAGTCAAACAGTTGCTGTCTCCTTTTGGAGGGTAAATGAACTGCTGTATCTGTTTGATCCACATCCAGTGAATGAAAAGCGCCATTTTATTTGTCCAATGATGATAATAAGCTGGCCCACCTATTTCTGTGTGACAGCCAGCTACTTTTCACTAGCCACTTTGATGTTGTCGAATGCAGCTCTGGATGGAGTTGCAAGACAGTTCACCATAACTCAGCTGACTTTGGGAAAAACTGCCACAGAAAACCTTACTATTTTCCCTGAAGAACCGCGAATTGATGACCCTCCAAACCAATTATATGAACCAATCTCCCTCTCGACGGTATGAGCGTGTGGAACATTACCAACGGGTCCCAACGAGCAGAGCTCATCCGAGAGCACAGCTCATTGTCTTTGATGAGGCTCCAATGGCGCACCGATTCATATTCGGGACCCTCGATCGGTCACTTCGAGATCTCATGAATACAAATGTTCCATTTGGAAATAAGATCTGTCCCTGCTCAGGGGACTTAAGGCAAATAGCACCCGTTGTTGAAAAAGCTCGCACATTTTGTGATGTTGCTAGGCAACGGAGCTATTCCATCCAAGGTGTTTGGAGAAGGCCGTGATTGTGAGGACCTTATTCCTCTTCTTGGGATAAGGTATCTCACGACCATAACAGACTTAATCGGTGAGGTTTTTCCACCCCAAATCCTTTGTGACCCCGATCAATGTGTGAGAAGAGCGATACTTTCAACTATGAACGTGAACGTCAAAGAGATCAATGATCAAATCTTGAACTCATTAGATGGCCACCTTCATGAGTTGATAAGTGCTGACATTGTGGACAAGGAAAACGAAGATGATATGGTCGTGGATGTACAGCTATTACATCAAGCCACTGGCAAAGGCGTACCAGATCATGTCCTGCGACTTAAGGTTGGCTCCGTATGCCTTATCATGAGGAACTTGAATATTGCCGATGGACTCGTTAACGGCACTATAGTCATTGTGACAGCGATTACCGAACGGCTAATCACTGTCAGACTTCCCGGAGGCACGCAACCTTTCGGTATTCCTTGAATCGCCTTTAGGTTTGCGTTGGCCGAAGGGTCGCCGATTCGTGTCTGTCGTCGACAATTTCCCCTCATGTTAGCGTACTCAATGACTGGCCACAAGAGCCAAGGCCAAACAATTGAGTACGTCGGAGTCGATCTTCGCACGGACTGCTTCACACATGGCCAGCTGTACGTCCTTCTCAGCAGAGTGAGAAGCCCTACTCATATCGTAGTCCTTGTCCAACCTGGAAGAGTCATTGAAGGGGTCGCCTACGCAAAAACATTGTGTACGGTGACCTTCTTCTATAACACCGATTGCGTCATTGGCAGTAAGCTAGGGGGTCTGCTTTAAAAAATTTCCCGTCGTAAGTTGACGGAACCCGAAAATATACTTTACCAGGCAGTAGGCAAGGGGGCCTGCCTAAAATAAAACTCCTCAACATTTTAGCTATTTGTAAATACTAGGCAGTAGGCAAGGGGGCCTGCCTAAAATAAAACTCCCCAACATTTTAGCTATTGTAAATACTAGGGAGTAGGAAGGGGTCCTGCCTAAAATAAAACTCTCCAACATTTTAGCTATTGTAAATATTATGGCCTATACGTTTGCCGGCCTCCCCGTGGTGAGACTGGATATACCATTCATTCCCTGAACGAATGGTTAACTAACAGGCAAACACACATACTATTAATAATTAAATTAACCTTTCAAACAATACTTTTTGAGGATTTAAATATTTTTTAAATGTGTAACTATATGGTCTCTACGTATGCCGGTCTCCCCATAGCGAGACTGGATGGACCATGCTTCACTTGATCGAATGGTTAACTAACAGGCAACTGAAATCAATTAATAACTTTAGTTTTTTAACTGCTTACTTTTAAAATCACTATTTCCGTATGTTTCCCATGTATCATAAGATTTTTAAAAGAATCGGTAAACTCTTTTTTATTGACATTGTTGAGATACTGCAAATATACATATTTTGTAAGTTTGGCGATTTCCTCGAGGTTAGATTGTAGTGTTTGATGTTATGAATGCAGTAGTTTGGTAACAGGTAATCAATCATACATCCTATTAATAAGGAAAACTGGAAAGGAAATCATAATTATATAGATATGATTCACACGAATTAGTTATCTCCATGTTTTGTATACAATGTATAGAAACCATGATTTTTTAAAATAAACGTTTGTCCTGTTAAATAAATAACATTTTAACGGAAAATATTATCAGCAGTGAACTTTTTATATTCAACGAATTGGCCTGAACCCCAAGGGGGTTTGAGAGCGAAGCCCCCCAACGAGTGAAGCGAGTCTACTATCTATAAAGCCGCACGTACACGTATACACTCACTCATGTATACAAATTTTAACCCACTTCCAGATGAGCTAGAAACTTGAAATTTGACACACTCGTAGCTTTTACCAAGCAACCATCGGGAAAATTCCTAAACCTAAAAATTTTCAATTTTTAACCCCCCAAAAAATCAAAATGGCGGACACGAATTTTGAATTGTGTGCAGAGTTTTACTTGCGGCTTCATTGTGGGCAAACCGTTGGTTGTAGAACAAATCTGATAGCATAATCCAGATTTGTAATTAAATTTCCTACAATTTTGGTCATATAAAATTTTTTTGTATTTTTGATAATAACTACGCCAAAAATGATTAATTTTCACATTTCGTACAACAAATGTTATTTTTGCTATGTTTTTCGTATTTTACCGCCGTAATTTAAGAACTTAAAACCCTACTCACACCTTACTTTTAGTATAAAAAATACTATTAAATTCGATTTTTCACTGTCCATAACCTAGAAAAAAATCCAAAATGCCTTAGGTTTTTGTGTTACTTAAACTTAAATTTTTAGTTTATTTAACATCAAATGATATAATCAAACTAACAAATAAATTCTGTACAAAAAGTGTCCTGTATATTTTTGTGCTAAGTACAATATTTTCCTCAGAAAAAGTCGGTAAACTTGAGTTTTTCGAAAACATGTGATTTTTTTTGAATAGTTCCTCCCATTTAAGCATGATTTAAAGGAGCTAGAAACTTAAAATCCTACTCGCTATTTACCTTTAGTACTTTGTTATTAAACTATTAAACTGCTATAAACTTTGATTTTTCACTTTTCATAACCTAGAAAAAATTGAAAATGGCTGACGTGAAATTGCTGTACTGTTTGCAGAGTTGAACATTTTACTGAAGCTGTAACATTTAGTTTAGAGAACATCTAATTAAATGTTCAACCTAAAAATTAAATGCTGTAAAAAAGTGTAATGTACATTTTTGTGGTACTTACTATAGTTTCCTTGCAAAAGTCAGTAAAGTTAAGTTTTGTCGAAAACATGAAATTTTTTGGAAGAAATCATCCTATTTAATCATTATTAAAAGAAGCCAGAAAAGTAAACCTTACATACTATTTACCTTCACATTTACTGTTAATAAAATGCTATACAGTTAGATTTTGCACTATTCATAACCCAACAAAAATTCAAAATGGCTGACGAAAAAACTTGTCAGCACAACCTGTTTGCACAGTTGAGATTTTTATTTTACAGAATCTGTAATATTTCCTTTGGATAACACCTAATGAAATATTCAAATTAACAATTAAATTCTGTACGAAAGGTGTCATATACTTTTTGTGGTATATTCTATTGTTTTTTTACAAAGAGTTGACAAAGATGAGTTTGTTGTCAACAAATATGATTTTTTGAATTTATCCTCCCATTTAAGGATGATTAAAACAAGCTGTAAACTTAAAACCTTACACAATATTTACGTTAACCACTCTTTTGACCAGCCTCCGTTATCAACTTCGGTAGTATCCCATCAAAAACTAAGGTAATTTCTTATGATCATCTTGGATAACCCCCCCCCCCCCCCGAGATCATATTGGGAGCCCCTATGATCAACTTGTATAATCACCATTATCATATTTGGTAGCCCCCGTGATCAACATAGTTAGTCTCCATGATCAACTAGGATAACCGACCGTCAACCACTTAGGCCCCCCGTGATGGGCTTGGATTCCCCCGTGATCCCACTTTAGTAACCACTCTTGGTCAACTAGGTAGCCTGTAATCAACTCGGAAAGCCCTTGGTGATCATCTTTGTTAGACACCCGTTATAATATTGTTATATATATCTCTATAAATTACACTTACCCCAGAAAAAGTCGATAAAGTTGAGTATTTTGTCAAAAACACGAGATTTTTTGGAATGTATCCACCCATTTCAGCATGATTACAACAAACTGAATACTTAAAACATTGCCAACTATTTACCTTGACCTCTCCGTTTACCTGATTCATTGACCAACTTTGGTAGCATCCCGTCATCAACTTAGGCTAATCTCCGTAGTGACCTTGGTTAGCCCCTGTGTTCAACTTTGGCAGATTTCCATGACCAACTTGCTTAGCTCCCGTGATCATGTTGGGAACCCCCTGTGATCAACTTGGATAATCATCCTAGGTAGCCCCTGATCAATTAGGTTAATCGGCTGTCAACCATTTAGGTAGCCCCCATGATGATATTTTATAGTCCTCCGTAATCCGCTATGGTAACCACCCGTAATGATCTTGTGTAGTCTGTGATCAACTTGAACGCTCCTGGTAAAAAAACTGTGGTAGTCACCCATTATCATATTGTAAAGCACTCGTGATCAGCCGTAGGTAGCCGCATGTGATCAACTTAGGTAGCTGCCTATGATCAACGTATGTAGCCCCCATAATCAACTAGGGTAGCCGACCGTCCTAAACTTAGATAGTCCCCTTGAGCATCTTAGATAGTCCAATTTAATTAATTGGACTAACTAAGATAGTCCAATTGTAGCCAACCTTAATTATCTTAGGCAGCTCCCCCTAAGATAATTAAGTACTCTTGATTAACTTGCGTAGCCTCCTGTGACCAACAAAGGTGGTTCATCTTGATCAATTAACGTATGTAGCCCCCGTGATGAACTTTGGCAGCTCTACTTGATAAATTTGTGTAACCAACATTATCATCTTGGGTTGCCCCGTAATTAATTTGGGTAGCCCCACCTTGATCAACTTGTGTAGACACACGTGATCAAGGTAGGTAGCCCTCTGATCAACGTAGGTAGTGCTCTTGTTCAGCTTAGGTTCAACTTGGGTAACCCCCGTGATCAGTGTAGGTTTCCCCGTGATTTACTCGGTAAACCATGATTAACTTAGGTAGAATCCGTGATCAAATTAGGTAGCATTCATTATATATCATGGACCGACCATGGAGCCAGGCATCCCTTCAAGGACCCAGGACAGTGATCTACGTAAGGTTACGTAGTAGAGAGGACTGTCTAGTCCAAACCTCGTCTTACAAAATAAGACTTTTTTTCATTTTATTTTGTTTCATTTCATGATGGTCTTGGGTCTTCCCACTTCATTACTAACTTTGGTGGCAGCCTTGATCAACTTGGGTAGCTCTGTTATCGTCTTGAGTACATCTTGTACAAATTTGATAGAATTCGTGATCAGTTTAGGTAGAAATCAGCTTGGGGTGACAACTGTACTCATCTTAACTGTAAGCCTTGATTCTTACACTGAAAGGGGGTTTGGGAGCGAAGCCCCCAACGAGCGAAGCGAGTCTAATATCTATAAAGTTGTGTGTGTAACGCACTCACTCACTGACTCACGTATACAAATTCTAATCCACTTCCAGATGAGCTAGAAATTTAAAATTTGGCACAATTGTAGCTTTTACCGAGCAACCAACTGGAAAATTCCGAAAATTAAACATTTTTGTAATTTTTAACACCCCCAAAAAATCAAAAAGGCGGACGGGAATTTTGAACTGTATGCAGAGTTTTACTTACGTCTTCATTGTGGCTAAACTGTTGGTTGAAGAGCAAACTGACAGTATACTTCAGATTTGTAATTAAATTTCCTACAATTTTGGTCAGATAAATTTTTTTTGTATTTTTGATAACTACGCAAAAAAAACATTAATTTATTAATTTTCACATTTCGTTCAAAAAATGTTATTTTTGTTATGTTTTTCGTATTTTACTGCATTATTACGATAATTTAAGAACATAAAACCCTACACACTACTTAATTTTACTAATTTGTTATCAAAACTCCTTTCTTTTACTTTATAGATGTACATTGCTGCTATTTATTATAAATTTACTACAAGACTTCACTAAGTTACATTCTACTTATGATAAGGGTATCAAAATAAAATTTGCTCTCGTACATTTAATTTCAGACTTGTTAAACAAAACGTCATTCATCATTTGCATACTTAAGTCTTCTGTTAAACAGATTTTTTTTTTACAATGGAAAAATAATAGTTTATTTTCTCTAATATAATACAATATGCAATAGATGTGAAATTCGCTATACATTTTATTTCAGATTTCCATTAGGATCTTACGCATAAGAGCCTTAATTAAAATTTGAATCTAATATGTTAAAAACATTAGAGCTTGCAGTTCTGTAAATATTAAATGGATAAAAATGTTTAATTTCTCCAAGAAACGATCTTCATACATGTCCAACTATTATAATATACCTGAGAGAAAGGATTAAATATAAATGGCACTTTGAGTTAAAAACATGTTTTTCCTATTTTGTAAATATAAATTCTCTTATTAACAAATCGGGTAAATAAAACAACAATTCTATGAATCCATTAATAACTTTATAGTGTATTAAATTTTGCGTATAATTTTATAATAATAATTGCCTTTTCTTATGATTTCTACATAAATATCACAAACACATATTGAAAAAATGGAACTTTCAAATGACTTTAAAAAAAACTTGTGACCGATTCAACATGAATAATTCATTTTATTAAGGTCAGGATAACTTCATTATTATAGATTTAGGTATTTTTAAAAAGGAAAAGGTATATTATTCGTTTATAGCAATAATAAATTATACCTTGTTACTGATTTACTTATAGTTAACATATTTTATTATATAAAAACTAAAATCATTAGCTCACTTTGAACGGATAAACAATATAGAATAGAATAATAAAACAAATGATACAATATATATGTTAAATTCAATAAACATTTCATTTCAGATATGCAAAACCTTCATCTACACTTGCATCCTTGAGTGCATACATATGCCTTACGTTTAAGATGAGACGTTTCTTGTATATGAGAAAATCATCTAAGTTCATTTTTATCATTATCCGTATGTTGTATAAAGGAGAGAACTGAGTAGCAGGCTTGTCAATTAGTTGAAAATCAAACCAATAATACGTGTTTTGATTCAACATAAAGCTCTATTACCCTTAGTTTCACTGGTTAGTTCACTGGACTTGCAGTCAAACTCCGTTAGTAACAAGATTACATGGGTTATTTATACTCATCCTACTCATATTCACCTTAGAATACGTTCAATTTGCGTTGCCTTCTCATATCTAAAAATAATACTTTCTATTGGTTTCTCTTAAAATGAGCTATAAGAGTAAATACTATAATTTATGTTGTAGTATTAAGTCAAAGTTGAGATGTTATTTGAAGAATAGGTTTAATTAATATTAGTGTTGTATGTAGCTATGTATTTATTCTCAAATTAGTGTTTTTTTTGTATTGTGTTGGTTATTTATTGTATATTATTGTTAGATCTTAAGACCAACATTGTATATTATTGTATGACTTGAGTTGATTTGAAAAACAGTTTTAACTGAAATACGCTCCAAAATAAAGGCATTTTTATTTATTTATTTATTTATGTTATGTTTAAATAATTTGTATAAAACAGAGTATACCAAATCAGCCGTTTAAGTATGTACTTCTTTTGTCTACATATCTCCTATATTCGGTTATGTTAATTTGGTGTTTTATAAAGGTATTTTTATTAGTATCCGCTTTATAGATTTTTAAAGAGATGGCAACCACCAATTAAGGTCACTTCTTAGGTTAATTTTAAATTCTAGTGTATTAAGATTTACTAAAAGGATTTATACTTGATATTTACTTTGTAGGTGCACACTGTAACTCTATAATAAAAACTACGTAATGAGAAACCAAAACAGACTCTCTCTTTAGGTTTACCTTTTAAACCTCCTAAAATATATAGAAAATCCCCAATTTAACAAAGTACATGATATGATAACAAGTTTCAATAAAAAATGTTGTTTCACTAGTCCCATATTTGATGATTTACAAAAATAAAAATATAAACAGAACAAATATACTTATAATTAATTATCTACATTCTTCATATTTATGTCCCAGTCAGACTAACATATTACTGTCAGCTGAGCAGAACGAAAGAAGGATAAACAAACAAAATTAGTTTAATTTCTTATTAGTATAGCGTAAATAAATGCAAGTCTGTAGCATTAATGAAAATAAAAGAAATATCGATTAACAATTAAGCTGACTTATACAACAATCATTATACATCTTGTAATGCAAAGTTTATATTTTCATTCCATAAGTAAATGATTTGATTTGAGTCTATTCTAGTTCTAGTGCGCTATCATATCACTTGACCCTACTTGAACCGAAAATGTACTATCACTTAACAATTAAGCTGACTAAGTGATAGTACATTTTCGGTTCAAGTAGGGTCAAGTGATATGATAGGGCACTAGAACTAGAATAGACTCAAATCAAATCATTTACTTATGGAATGAAAATATAAACTTTGCATTACAAGATGTATAATGATGCACACTGTGACTCTATAATAAAAACCATTTAGTGGGGAACCTAAACTGACTCACCATTAGTAGTTACTTTTTAGAACTCCCTAAAACCTAGTGTCATAACTATGAGCCACCTTTTTGATCGCTTTGTTGATGACAAACAAGAATATAGGACATTCCTTCCATAATACGGGAATATATGTATAACGATAAGTCTAAACTAAATATACCAGTTGTATTAACTTTGAAATCTAAGTAAATCGGTCAAAAAAAAAAAAAAAATGTATGAATAACTCAATTAATAAATTATGTATTTTTTAAAACTACAATTATTTTCAATTACGTTCATTCTAATTTTTATGTGATTTAAATTTTAGTTTTTTCATGTACATTTTCTGTGTGATAAACATAGCCAATAAATAACTTAAACTCCAATGTTTTCATAGTTAATTATTCTGAATTTTTACATTTTAGTAAACAAGTACTATGATTAATCGTTTAAGAGCTTTATATCAAGACATCTTCCTACTATGTACGGTACATTTACTTAACATTAATATAAAATACTGGATACATAAGATTTAACATGATTTTACAGAGTTATTTCAATTTTGCTGAGGCTATAAATATCTAATAAACACTAAATTGTATAGTGATAACAATTATATAAATAAACATAACATAATGGACATGCACATATCTAATGTTTTTATATAACTAATAAGTAACTGTGTGTTTCTATATTTTTAGTTAATTTATGCATTTATTCACCCCAATGACCCCATAAATGTGAATTAGTATAAGACATCTAAATCACAGAAATGTATAAATCCGTGGATTTATTTTAAATGACCAACTAAATTTGTTTGGGATAAAAAATGAAGAAATTATACAAATGATACATTTCTGAGATCTCCATTAGGATGTTATGCATAAGAGCTTCAAATAAAATTTTAGTCTAATATGCTTCACATTTTAGAGCTTGCAGTTCTGTAAATCTAGCTAGACATTAAATGAACGAAAAATTGTTTATTTCTCAAAGAGAGGAACCTCATATGTATTCAACTACTCTATTAAAACTTAACGAAACCATTTAAATATGAATCACAATCAGTGTAAAGCAGGTTTTTTCCTGTTTTGTAAAGATAATTAGACAGCTAAAACAACAGTTTTATAATTCCGTTAATGACTACATACAGTAGTGAAAATAATATTACGCTACTAGTTAATAAAATAGTCTTTTGCTTATGACTGATTTTAAGTGTATAATTTATTTTGGTAAACATGATAAAACTAACACACATGACAAAACTAGGGAGAAACAAAACAAATACGACCAACTTAGTTACATTGAACTGGTGTCAGTCCATTTATAAATATACACTTATGTAAATGTTATTTTGTGTGATCCTTATTGTTTGACTTCTTTTAAATCACAAACTAAAACAACTTAGACTAGAATATAAAAGCCTTGTAAATATAATACACTTCTGAGATATCCATTATGAGCTTTAACTTACTTTATACTGCTTCACATATTATTGTTTATTAGTCTGTATATCTGATCAAATATTAAATATTTTGAATGGACAAAAACGTTCATTTTTCAAATATCGGATATAAATTCATATACAACATTTATATCATACTTGAGCCAAACTATTAAAATTAAAGTTCATTAATGTTCTTTTTTTAACTGTAAAGATAATTTATATAATTGTTGTATATATGGGGCACAACTCTGGTAAATATGTTGTGACTTCAGGGGTTCCACAGGGACTAAGTCGCCAATCTGGGTCCCGTACTTTTTAATTTATTTACTAACGATATTTTTAACTGTGTAAAAACTTCACAGATTTTACTTTATGCAGACGACCTCAAATTGTACAGAACAGTCAACAGCCAGCTGGACTCTAAAGCATTACAGGCGGATTTGGATGAAATTGTAGCATGGAGTGTTAAAAATAAATATGTTTTAATATTGGCAAATGTAAAGTTATGACATTTACAAGGAAAAAAATATCTCTTTTCAATGATAATTCTATTGATGGTAGCACTCTTGAAAGAGTATACAATTTCAAGGATTTAGGCTTGATTTTAGACCCTACTTTGAATTTTAATCTACACATTTTATCTGTTATAAATAAGGCTTATAGAAACTTAGGGTTTATTATTAGGCAGTCTCATAATTTTCATTCAATTTAAACTTTAAAATCATTGTATGTATCACTTGTTAGGTCTAATTTGGAATTTGCTAGTATAGTATGGAATCCTTTTTTTGCTGTTCGTATTAATTCAATTGAAAGAGTACAGAAAAAGTTTTTGCGCTATTTATATTTTAAAGAAACTGGTCACTTTACTTTTGATATACCGTATAATCAGCTTTTAAGTATTTTTGAAATGGAAAGTCTTGAGAAAAGGAGAAAATTGGCGCATTTACTGTTTCTTTTTAAATTGTTGAAAGGTGAAATAATGGATTCATTTTGTCTGTCTAAAATTAATTTTTATGCTCCAACATTTTATAATAGGTCAAGAAAATTGTTTAATACTGATTTTTTGCGCACAAGAGTACAGTTTTCATCACCTTTTAACACAATGATGAGATTATATAACTCCTTGTCAGGAGAAGTTGATATATTTGCAAATAGTATTTACCAGTACAAAAGATACTGCCAAAGGGGTTTAAATTGATCTAGCTTGAACCAATCAATTGAAACTAATTATTGATATGTATATAGATAAATAGTGTTAAACTTTTAGTCAGCCTACATAAAAAAAAAAAAGAAAAAAGAGAAAAGCATATTATTTTTCACTCGTATCCTCTCGCTACTATGGAGCCTAGTTATTGTTAATAGAGTTTATTGTTGTTGATTATTATTAATATTTATAATTATTTATTATCACTGTTATTGTTATGCTATTTATTATTTATTTGTTTGCTTGTGTTAATAGAGTTGATTATGTATGCGGCACTGGACTGGACATGAAATCGTGGACTTAAATTAAATTAAATCCATGTCTTCTTTCATTAAACATGCACAGTATAATTGGGTAAATAACCTGTATTGTGTATGTAAAATAAATAAATAAATAAAATAAATAAGTAAAATAAATAAATTAAATAAAACAATATACAAGATTGTTCTATGCAAGAAAGATATTCTTATTCTTTATTTATTTACAAATTTGTCACATTTTTATTTACAAATTGTCCTTGCTCAGAATCTTTGAACTTGTGATTCTTCAACTCCTTTCAGCTCGGCCATTAGTCTGTTGTAGAGTTCTTCCCCACACTCTTTAGGACCGATGTTTTCAAATAATTTAATTAATGAGTATTCGTGATTTCTAACTTTGTTGCAAACGCAACAATCAGGACCACAAGCAGCTGTTTCTGAATCGTCCCTCTTAAATTTTATATTTTCTACATCCTCGACCATTTCAGCCATTCTTTGAAGTTTTTCTTCAGCTTCTGGACTCCAGCTAGGTTTTGCAAATCTCAGCTCAAACATGACTATCAGCAAGTTTGCATACATTGTACCATCGGGGGATAATGTTGTTACCCGGATACTTCTGGGTCAGAGTGTGATTAAGTGTCTGAACAATACCTTTATGTAACCTGAAAACTGTACTGAAAAAGTGGTGGGTGGATGGTAACAGATTTATATAAAATGTTGTCAAAATCGAACGGTTATGCTTAAATAGGATCCAGAAGTTGTTATTTTATCTTAAAGATACTGTTTCATACAAAACAGTTCACTTTTAACAAGTGTGATATTATATAACTCACAAATGTTTACTATAGTACAAACAATTTTTAATAAATTAATAATAGTGGTTTTTGAAGCTAAAAATACACATATGAACGAAAATAATTTGCATTAAATTTCAATACCCATAATATATATAAATAGTCATGTGATATTTTTGTTATTTTTAGTATTATAAAAATTAAAGAATATGAAACTAAATCAACTGCAATGATGCTATTAAAATGAATCACAGCCATATTACAGTTGTATTATTTTTATGATAACTCTTTTTGACATTTTTTTCTTTAGTTAGCATACATTTTGATTTATTTTTTTCCTAAAAAACTAGATATGATTTGTTTGTAACATGGTTAGTTTTAGTTGACAAGGCTCATACATTGTAAAATTGTACATTGTGAAGCCAAATAAATGAATTTGAATGTGAAGTGCAGTTGAACATTCAATACACTCCCTTTCATCCAAATAATGAACTTTATAATTTACGTAACACTAACAAATCTATACTGTACGAACAAAACTATAATTTGTCTAGCTATGTAAACACAAATGTACATAACTAGGTACTTTATATTCGTATAATACATTTAAGTATGTAGGATTGAACATAATGAACTTAGGTAGAGATGCATAGTTACATTACGTATTAAACTTTATTTCTTACTATTTTAATTAAAGAATATCACAAAGACAGATACAGTAGCTTACAGTAACTTTTTAGTGAAAATTCATTGAATTCGAACCGTACACATACACATATAAAGGGGCTTATATTACTAAGTATACTGTATAATTTATAATTTTTATTGTAGATATTTAATGTTAAACTGGAAATCCAATATTTTAACGACTTGCTCTTGCGTAAAAAGTTGTGCAAATGAACGTTTGTCAGCACAACCTGTTCAGCTGTTTCTAGTTCGAGAAGGATTGGTTTTCTTAAAACCCTGAAGACAACCGACAGGATACCAAACGCATTCTCAACCACTCGCCTTGTCGTGAGAGGGGAAAGCGTCAACAACTAACAGTACATAAAGCACAGGACAATTTCTACATGGTAGGCAAATACTATTGGGCAGGTGTAAACTTGAGTCTTGTCTTGTAGCAGTTTGTTCAACGAACAGAGGTCAAACACCCCGTCGTCGGAGATTCTCACTTGGCATCCTACTGAAACGTACATGAAGCAGTAGTTTGCATCGACAACGGCCAATAAAACTATGCTAAAAACCCCTTATAGTTGAAGTAGTCACTTCCTGTGTTGGTGGGAGCTTGTAATATAACGTTTTTACCATGCATGCTGCCAATGCAGTGAGGAACATTCCACATCTTGTTATACTCCTCAACGTGTTGTGTATCCACTCTTCTTTTGTTGATGGCAACTGAAAAAAATCAGTTCATATAGTATTGTAATAATTGTTGAAGTTTACTGCATAACTGACAAACAATTCTATTTATGCAGTGCTTTTGTTGCAGCGAACTGAAGAAACACTAAATATTGATAATTTTGACGATGGTGAAGACTTGGGTGTGCGCCTACTTGCGGCCTGCCCACTTGTGGCAAACGGATTTTTTCTGACATTTGCGGTACGCTTTTAACTCACCCCCTAACTATTGGTTAATTTATGAATTTGGAGACGGACTGACTCCAATTTACGGCCCAGCCTTAATTTTTCTGAGATATCGCATTAACTATCTATAAGATGAAGGTAGTAAATGTCATACAGTATTTATATATTTGGTGTTGGTTGAAGTTAAAAAATCTGTTAATTTGATGGAAGGGAATCTCTGTAACGTTAACAAATGAACATTAAATAAATTTGTTTTTTTAATATTTACAAAGATTTTAATGTTTATCTTACATGGCTCGAAACTTATCCAACATCTGTTATGAGTTACTGTATGGTCAAATATAAAGAAACTTATCCAACATCGGTTACGAGTTACTGGATGGTCTAATATAAAGAAACTATCCAACATCGGTTACGAGTTACTGGATGGTCAATATAAAGAAACTATCCAACATCGGTTACGAGTTACTGGATGGTCAATATAAAGAAACTATCCAACATCGGTTACGAGTTACTGGATGGTCAATATAAAGAAACATATCCAACATCGGTTACGAGTTACTGGATGGTCAATATAAAGAAACTATCCAACATCGGTTACGATTTACTGGATGGTCAATATAAAGAAACTATCCAACATCGGTTACGAGTTACTGGATGGTCAATATAAAGAAACTATCCAACATCGGTTACGAGTTACTGGATGGTCAATATAAAGAAACTATCCAACATCGGTTACGAGTTACTGGATGGTCAATATAAAGAAACTATCCAACATCGGTTACGAGTTACTGGATGGTCAATATAAAGAAACTATCCAACATCGGTTATGAGTTACTGGATGGTCTAATATAAAGAAACTTATCCAACATCGGTTATGAGTTACTGGATGGTCAAATATAAAGAAACTTATCAAATATCGGTTATGAGTTACTGGATGGTCAAATATAAACAAAATTATCCAAGTATTCGTATTATAATGTCGGGGATTACTTGTAATAATAGCATAAAGTCTCACAGAAAGATTAATACTTGACAGGAATTGAATCATTGAGTTGATAAATGGATTTATTTTATAGTTATTTTATCTACTACTGTGGATTCATAAGAGAAGGTTACGAGGACAATATAGAGTATTAACATTAAACACATAACAAATTTATTATTCTACATTTATGAATTGTATTTTTTGTAAATGGTGAAATGCTTGCTAGGTTTGAGCAAATTAGTATATACAGTAATATATATTATACACGAAGATAATTTTAAAGCAAGTCTATAGTCTAACTTATTTATATATATATCAACTGAATTCTTCTTATTTAATATAATCCACGGTAACTAATCAACATACAGTAGGTATCACGGCGAGGATGTGTAATCTCTGCCGTCTTTTATTCTAGTTACCGTGACATAATCTACCATTACATTTACATTTAGTAAGATGACATTCAATAATTAGTTTGTATTCATGAGTACACACAGGTGATTGAATATTCTTCATGTATAAATATGTAACAATCATGTACATCTTTCAGTGTTACGTCTACTATTGTCCTTTATTTATTAGGCCTATTGCTAATAGTTGATAAATAAAATCAACTATATTTTGGGATATACTATAATTTATTGGTAAAAACCAAAAAACATTTTTTCAATAAACCAAAATAATGTATTAAGTTTGTCTCAAACGAAACATAAAAATTGATTGGCCTGTTAAATTAGAACTTGTAGTAAGTAAACCAAAGGAATTATTTTATTAGGCTACATGACTTCGTCTGCTTTTTTATTAATTACATTTAGGTCAATACATACTGTGACATCTAGAGTGGCCTCTATCCTGGGAACCGGTGATGCGGAAGTAATGGATGGGTCGCTGACCATCTGCCCTGCTTGTTTACAACCTTTGGGGCACAATGGCTTACGCATGAACGCCTTTACCTCATCAATGGACTTCTAGATTCTTCTCGATTGACGAGCCAGCTCTGTCACGGAACTTCGGGGGCAGGGGAATTCAAGAAGCTTCTAGATGGAGACCTGCAGGTGATATATACGGCCCGGATACCAGCGCGAGTCAGTCAGTCAGTAAGTCAGTCAGTCAGTCAGTGAGTCTAGAGCCTACAGCCCGGGTGTTTGCAGCGACAGTGAGCGTGAAGTGTCCGAGTATAGTGAAGTGGTCTACGGAGAAGTTACCGGTGAGTGGTTCGTTGTGGGGATCAACGAAGGAGCAGTGCGGTACTTGTGGACGACTTCTGAAGGGACACTGAAGAAACTGTGAGTGAACTGTTAGCATTGGACTGTAGGTAGTAGGGAATCTAGTAGAGTCACTTTATAGTTAGTAATTGTAAATAATAGTAGAGAATCTAGGAAAGCCACTTTATAGAGCTAGGAATTGTAATTAAAAGAAGGGAATTTAGTAGTTGTCACTTTGCAATTAGTAGTTGTAATTATTGATGCCATCTAAGATTGTAAATATAAATTAGTTTAATTGTAACAGTAGGCCTAATAGTAAATTGTACTTTTCACAATAGTTTAAAGTAAAGGAAATAATCCATTTAATTGTAATAAGTTAATTTTATAGATTTAATAAATTTAGTAATTGTTTAGTATATCGTGTTGCTTATTTGTAAAACCCACATAGCGATTAATTATTTATAAATTAGGACGTAAAAACGTCGCACTGGTGTCAGAAGTGGGATAGATTTGTTGAGCAACACGTTTAAAATTTTTATTTATTGATAGTTCTTGTTAAGCTGTTTATTGAATTCATTTACTGTAATTCTGTATTGTTCAGACGTAGTTTTGCAAAAGAACGATGGCATCTAGTGGAGTTAAGTTAATAGACTTAAAAGTGGCTGATTTAAAGCGGGAGTTAGAAGAAAGGGACCTAGATCATACTGGAACAAAATCAGTTTTAGTAAGTAGACTTAAGCAGGCAATGCTAGAAGCAGGGGATGATCCAGAAACATTCCTTTTTGAAACTGAAGCTAGTTCACTTAAGTCTATGATTACCAGAAATGCAGATAAATTACATAGTGACCTAAAAGAAGTGAAAGATGACTTAACCGAAAAACTAAATAGTAATTGTAAAACCTTGAAGGAAGAGTTAGCTACAGAATTTAATTATAAAATTTGCAAAGTTGAAGACGAATTTAAAAAACAATTAGATGACTGACTGTTCGAGCGAATTTAAAAAACAATTAGATGACTGTTCGAAGCAATTAGGTGATAGGATTAGGTTTTTAGAAGAAATGGTTCAGGGGAGGAAGGAGTCAATAACCTGCAACGAACCACCTGGGATCTCAGGAAGTGGACAGCAACCGCCCAGCCTTAAACCTCGGCCCAGTGTGTGTCCACCCGTAAATAACGCAAGTTTGACAACCTTCGACGGAAAGATGTCCTGGGAAGATTTTATTACTTTGTTTGAGACTGCCGCTGCTGTCTACAATTGGCCATCATCAGCGAAGGCGTCCATGTTGTGCCTTTCACTTCGTGGAGAAGCTCTGAGCCAAGGCCCCCTAGATTTCCAGGCCGCGCTGCTCATGTTGTGACGTCACAGCTTGGGGCGGATCGGAGCGCTCTATACCCGTACAACTTGCATTGGACGCTCGCTCACACGCCTATAGTAATTAAAATTTAAGCAAAATTACTAGTGATAGATTAAAGGAAGTTTTAACAAGTTTACTGTGAGCATGTTTGACGTAAATAAATGATAAATTAATATTGTATAAATATTTATTTGGGATAAAAAAAACTCACGTTAAATGATTCACTTATGTTTTATAATTAAATATGTCTAGAAAACTTATGAATATTAACTGAAGTAAAATCAACTTACTGATTTAACTTATCAACCTTTCTTTTCTTACATTTACCTCTCTATTTCCCGACAAGTTTCTCTTTTGATACCTTATTGCATCTTTATTCAATGGAATAATATTACAAAAGATTGTTATACATTTTTTTACATAAATTAAAGAGCTAGTAGAGCATTTTTGGCAAGAAAAAATATAAGAATCGCTAAGATAATCTAACATTAAATTAAATGATGTAAGTAATCACAAGTTAGATCTCTACAAGGAAATAATCCCACAACATCTTTATCATGTGAAAGAAGTGAGGAGACCATAAATGCTTGAATGGTCGTGGCTAGACCTACAGATTCATTATTTACATTATGAGCAATTCCCTCCAACTTGCCCCCTTTATAACTCATATCTGGTTTTACATAAATTTCTCCCATAAGTAAATTTATATTTTTCATTTTCGTTCAAACAAGATAACTTCTTTTTTAAATATCTCACATGAGTCGAATCTAAACCAGAGCTACCAGTGCTTAGGTTCGTGGTAAATGATTGTAAATAGCGAGGATGAGGCGTAGTAAAAACATTACCTTCCCTTATATGTTTGTATGCTGTAGGAAAACAAAAATATAGAGTGGCAAACCATACAAGGGAGGTTGTACAATAAGATACCTTATTTGAAATTGCTAATTTAAGTTGTTCTTTTAAAAAACGTATTTTTTTACTTATATTATTGTCTCCTCTTTCCTCAGACATGACATCCAATAGATTGCTTACATATTCTATTTTATTTTCTTGAGGTATTTCACTAATTTCATTAGGCAACCTAACTATTATTTCTTTTAGTTAGGACCACTGATCAATTTTTAAATTGTCTAAAAAAGTACGCAAATAAACATGGTATTTTACCAAAATATTATTTTTAACCATACAAAAATATAAATATTGATATTTAAGGAAATAATAACTACAGGGTAAATATTGTCTTTCAGAGAAGCTAAGAATAAAACCAGTTGGTTGTTATTGTGTTTTGAATACTCATTTGTCGAGTCTAAATTACACCCCTTGTGAAGCTAAATTCACTAAGCTACTGAAGGAATCAATTGTGTCTAGTCGTTATTTTTCTTCAGTTAGGATTTATTTCGCTTTTCCGCTTCAATCCTCCTTTCCTCTGGGTCCATCCTCTCGGGAGGAATATCTTTGGTAATATAGTGCGGAAGATTTTCAAAAATTGTGGGAACTGCATCGTCTCTGAGTTTTAACCTATCCCGTTTTACAGTCAAAATACTTCCATCAAGACGATTAATAGACTCTTCCCTAATGACGAATCTTTCATCGAAGTGTTTTATTCATACACGGGAATTGGCAGATATCTCATAGTCATCACTGTGAATGACTCTTAGCCAGGTCTGATCTGTCCTGTGATCTTTCGTGAAGGGAAAAACATCAATTAAAGGCTTAAAATAATTTTACATTCTGGAATACAACGTTTAACTTGCCATAATAATAACAGGATCCAAATATCACCACCTCATAAATATGAATCAGTCAACAAACTACGTAAAAGGTGAGCGACACTGTGTTTGTGGTGGCTGGTGTTGTCCGCCGTCCGCCCCATGCAGTGACGTCGAGCCGTGAGTGGTGGGGGAGCAGCGCGGCCTGGGAATCTATAGGTCGTGAGGGCAGCGATGGACTCTGAGGGATTAGCAGCCCTCACACACTCACTCACACCACAGACAAAGGGGCGTTCTTTGTGATACTCACGCGCCGTCCTAACTGGAACTCCACCCTTCATAATAGCCATATAAACATTCACTATGTGGTTGATACATTTACGTTTGTAGTTGTAGCTTTTTGAGCTGTTTCTTTTTGAAATCAGTAAAAAAAGGCGAGAAAAAGTAGCCCAAACATGATATAGATAGCATTAAATGGAGCACCACCTCCAAAAATTAAACAAAGACATTAATATTCTAATTTTTTTTCAAGATAAATTTTACTTTTTTTGTTTATATTTAAAATAACAGGCAAAGTATTAATAATAGCTAATAATCGAAACACGGATAGTGTATGAAATTGATTGAATTAAACATCGTCATTTACACGTCATGGTTTACGTATTGTCTAAATAAGTAAACATCAAATAATGTCAATCAATATTAAACATTTGAATGTCGACTCACTATTGAATCCATGCAGTTAGACATTATCTGTAGCCAAAGCTGCTAATGAGGTTTTCACATATTTACACATTTTCTTATGACTCAACCCCCAGTTTGGCTATTCTGTGAGTCACTGACAATGACTCAGGGTTCAAAGTAACAAGCGTCTCTAGATAACACCAATTTCGAGTCGTCAGATATACAGTTGTTTGTGAATTTCAGTGGGTGCTACAAGTGCCAGTTTATAGCGAGTCGTAGCTCCAGTGAGGTTCCGTCATTAACAGTGCTGTGTTTAACAAATGATATTTTTTTCTATTATAAGAAAATTGGTTACAGTTTACGATGTCGTCTGGAAAGAGGGAAATTTTGCATACTCAAGCTAGGACTATTGTGGCGTCTGTTATAGAATATTTTTATTTAGAAAAAAATAATATGGGACCAATTATGGATGTGAGAAAAGTTCTTGAGAGAGTATCAAGTGCTTGTAAAGTTCCTTATAGGACTGTTCGCCGCATCAACAGCCAGCTTACAGAAGCAGTGAAGGCCACAGGAGGTGAAGATAGTGATTTAACCCAACTTGAAACTTCAACAGATGGTATCGACGAGGAAGAAGAGACATCTACCACTAAGAGAAGCCGGACACTCATCCGAACACCAAAAAAGAATCGTGAGTCACAAACTAAAAAATACAAAACAGATTTAGATGATTTTCAGAAATCAGCTATTCATCGGCACATTTTAGGATATTATGAAAGAAAAGAGGTGCCGGTTCTCAGAAAACTTCTGATTTCTCTGAAAGATGCTGATTTATTTCATGGCAGTAGTTGGTCACTTCGCAAAGTGTTGAAATCAATAGGGTTTGTGTACAAAACGTTAAACAGTAGGAAATGTTTGATGGAGAAACCATCGGTTGCCCTACTGAGATGCCAGTTTCTTAGAAAAATTCACAATGTAGATATGAACAAAGTAATTTTTTTAGATGAAACTTGGCTCAATGCAAACTTGACCAACGATAAAGGCTGGACTGATGACAGCGTAAAGGGGACATTAACTAAACCACTGGGGAAGGGCAAAAGGTTAATCATTTGTCATGCAGGGGGGCAGCAAGGTTGGATTAATAGTCCTCCCCTTATGTTTGAATCAAAAAAGACGTGTGACTACCACGAGGAGATGAACGGTGATGTTTTCGAGTCTTGGTTTTTTGAAGTGTTGGTCCCAGCCATTCCTCCAGGCAGTGTGATTGTGATGGACAATGCTCCTTACCACTCGAGAATAAAGGACAAAGCCCCTACTTCAAGTTCTACAAAAGCAAAAATGATACAATGGCTGCAGGAAAAAGGCATAGTGTTTAACGCTGATTTGCGGAAGTGGGAACTGTACGAAATTGTCAAGCTGCATAAGTCACCTCAACCTAAATACGATATTGATGTAAGGGCAGCTGAAATGGGCATTACTGTAATTCGACTCCCGCCTTATCACTGTCATTACAACCCTATAGAAATGGTTTGGGGTTACTTAAAAGGGTACGTTAAAGAGAGAAATAAAACATTCAAACTTGTAGATCTTCAACAACTGTTTATGGAAGCCATCCCCACCGTTACGCCAGAGAAGTGGAAGAAGTACGTCCAGCACGTTAAGAAATCCATAGATGCTGATTGGTCAAGTGAGGGTCTCAACGACATAAGTGTGCAGGACTTGATCATCAACTTGTGCCCGGGCGATTCTGAGGAAGATAGTGACTTCGATAACGACTCCGATGAAGAACTCGATTCCTTTCCTTTAGAGTAGTAAGTTTCTATGTGTTACGGAAATTTAATCAACGGATTTAATCACCCTCGGTGTGAAATTTTCATGTAGGTTGTATGTTTATACTGACTACTTACTACTGTTGTAGTACAAACTTGTAAATACTGTTTTTATAATTTTTTTATGTTTATATATGTTGTTGTTAGTTCTATTATTTGTTGTATGACGTATTATAAATAGCTTATAAATACCTTTTTTATAGTATTTGTTATATATATTTGTCATGTCCGTGTAAATACCGTTATTTGTTGTATAAAGTATTATAAATTTATTGAATTATGTTTGCTTCTTCAAATTTTAAATGTAGATCTGTAATATTGTGATTATAGCATATAGCATAAACTTACGAGTGTAAATTGAGAGCACAGGTTAAGAAACTAATGATTAATAAATGTAAAATTTTGTAGCATTATTAATTTTTGTATTTTTTTAACGTACTTGTAACCAAGGTTCCATCAACGTCTACTAATAACGAAACCTATCATGTTTTACCATTTATTTATTTAAATATTTTATTTGGTGTATACCGAACGATATACAGTACTATTTCGTTTATCTTTGGGTTCATGATTAGAATGATTGTTGTTTGAATATTTAAAAATCATGGTAATTATATCGTATTTGGTGTCGTTTGACTCAAAATTTTATGGATATCACAGAAAAAATTAAAACGACAACAAAAAACTTTTACATCACAAAGTTATTATTTTGTAGTAGGCTCTCGACTGGGTAAGTAATTGACTAGCCGCGAGGGGTAGGTCGGGCCTGTTGCGCCCCTGCCGGTGAGTGTGCGTGCGTTGGTGGAGGGAAAGTTAATCCCTCAGAGTCCTTTAGTGGCCTCACAGACTATAGTGTGGCCTTGTCTGAGCGTACTGCAAACCGTTCCACCTGCTGAGCGACAGAATTATGAAGATTTGATTAGACGGTTGGAAATGCGGTTCGGACATAAACACATGGAACTGGTCTACAGATCTCAGCTCAGGAGTCGTCACCAGAAGTCCAATGAGAGTCTTCAAGAATTCGAAGCTGACATCGCACGATTAGTGAGAGGCGCTTATCCCACAGTGGACGAAGCTGTTTACGAGAGCCTATCCATTGAAAGGTTCCTCGATGGGCTGCGGGATGCTGAGACGCAGCAGGCTGTAAAGTTGGCCCGGCCTAACACTTTAAACGAGGCCCTGACGCAAGCCTTAGAGTTTGAGGCCGTAAAGCAATCCGTCCGGGGCCAGGCACGTCTGCGAGGAGTCTATGCAGAGGAAGAAGAACCTATGAAGATAGAAGACATCGTAAGAAAAGTGCTTGATGCCCTGAGGGACCGGAAGAAGGAGATTCACTGTTGGGGGTGTGGAAAGTTAGGCCATTACCGAAGTAAATGCCCGAGTAAAGCCTCTCGGGGGCAGAGGCAGGGAAAACTAAACAGGGTTGATGGGAAGGGGCAACTGTCAACCCAGCGTCTTCAAGAATACAACTTCACCTCTGAACACCGACGAGGGAGAAACCATTCCAATGCTGACGCCCTGTCTCGACGACCTTGCCCAGAGGGTTGTAAGCACTGCTCCAAGGTAGAAGAAAGGAATCCGTCCGTGGAAGTGCGTTGTGTCTCTTTGGAGCCAGCTAGTGGATGGGAGCCGAAGGAACTCCGGAAAGAACAACTTGAGGATAGCGAGGTTGGACCACTGCTACGGGAGAAGGAATCGGGGGCTCGTCCTAGCTGGGAGGACATTGCAGCTAGGAACCATGTATATAAGAGCTACTGGGCACAGTGGGACTCAATGAAGGTTAAGAACGGAGTGCTTATAAGAATCTGGGAGGCCCCTAATGGTAGAAAGCAGATTGAACAGATTGTGCTCCCCAGAAGTAAAAGAAAGGAAGTGCTGGAGGAGATCCACAATGGAGCATCTGGTGGGCACTTAGGTGTCAACAGAACGGTGGACAAGCTACGTCAGCGGTTCTACTGGTTGAACTTGAGGGCTGATGTAGAGAAGTGGTGCCGCCAATGTGATATCTGTACTGGAAGCCGAGGGCCACAAACAAGAAGTCGAGGCAGAATGCAACAGTACAACGTTGGGGCACCCTTCGAGAGGATCGCCATCGACATCGCCGGTCCATTTCCCATGTCAGATGCAGGAAATAAATATCTCCTGATGGTCATGGACTACTTTACGAAATGGCCAGAAGTATACGCCATACCAAATCAAGAAGCAGCAACAGTGGCTGGGTGCTTGGTGAATGAATTCATCTGTCGGTATGGAGTGCCACGTGAGCTGCACAGCGACCAAGGGACGAACTTCGGATCCTTGTTGATGAAGGAGGTGCTTCAGCGTCTCGGAGTGCACAAGACACAGACCACTGCGCTTCATCCGCAATCTGATGGGATGGTCGAGAGATACATAAAGACACTCGTTGGACACCTCAGGAAAGTTGTGTCCACCAATCAGCGGGATTCGGATCGGAAGGTGCCCATGTTCCTCCTGGCGTACAGATCTTCGGTCCACGATACTACGGGTTTCACCCCAGCGAGGATGATCTTCGGAAGGGAGCTGCGGCTGCCTAGTGACCTCATGTTCGGCCTGCCACCTGACGCAAAGCAGCCCGCAACGGACTACGCCTGCGAGCTCGTCGACCACCTACACGACACTCACGAGTTCGCTCGTCAGCACCTAAAAATGGCCAGTGACAAAATGAAAGCTCGCTACGACCGGCAAGCCAATTCGACTGGATTCCAGGTGAACGACCTGGTGTGGCTCTACAGTCCCCTCCGGAAAAAGGGGAGATGCCCGAAATTTCAACAGGATTGGCAAGGACCTTATCGGGTAGTGACACGAATCAACGATGTGGTCTACAGGATTCAAAGACACCCAAGAGGCAAGATGCTTGTGGTCCACCTTGATCGCCTAGCACCGTACCATGGAGCGGAAGCTGATCGGGACGATCAGCCTTAAGGAGGGGGCAGTGTGACATCTAGAGTGGCCTCTATCCTGGGAACCGGTGATGCGGAAGTAATGGATGGGTCGCTGACCATCTGCCCTGCTTGTTTACAACCTTTGGGGCACAATGGCTTACGCATGAACGACTTTACCTCATCAATGGACTTCTAGATTCTTCTCGATTGACGAGCCAGCTCTGTCACGGAACTTCGGGGGCAGGGGAATTCAAGAAGCTTCTAGATGGAGACCTGCAGGTGATATATACGGCCCGGATACCAGCGCGAGTCAGTCAGTCAGTAAGTCAGTCAGTCAGTCAGTGAGTCTAGAGCCTACAGCCCGGGTGTTTGCAGCGACAGTGAGCGTGAAGTGTCCGAGTATAGTGAAGTGGTCTACGGAGAAGTTACCGGTGAGTGGTTCGTTGTGGGGATCAACGAAGGAGCAGTGCGGTACTTGTGGACGACTTCTGAAGGGACACTGAAGAAACTGTGAGTGAACTGTTAGCATTGGACTGTAGGTAGTAGGGAATCTAGTAGAGTCACTTTATAGTTAGTAATTGTAAATAATAGTAGAGAATCTAGGAAAGCCACTTTATAGAGCTAGGAATTGTAATTAAAAGAAGGGAATTTAGTAGTTGTCACTTTGCAATTAGTAGTTGTAATTATTGATGCCATCTAAGATTGTAAATATAAATTAGTTTAATTGTAACAGTAGGCCTAATAGTAAATTGTACTTTTCACAATAGTTTAAAGTAAAGGAAATAATCCATTTAATTGTAATAAGTTAATTTTATAGATTTAATAAATTTAGTAATTGTTTAGTATATCGTGTTGCTTATTTGTAAAACCCACATAGCGATTAATTATTTATAAATTAGGACGTAAAAACGTCACAATACAATATGGCTTTTCTACAGTAAGAAGTTTCTTTGTGTTCATTTATCTCAAAATTATTCTATTACAATGCAATGATTAGAACCATAACGGAAAGCAGGCGTTGGTAGGACTAAGTCAGGATCATATAAACTTGTACAAGAATTGTGAACGAACCGTTGACTCATGAAACATTTTGTATACAAAAGATTTCATTTTACTCAATATATATAATTTGATTCTTTTCCTGGCCAAAGAATAACAATTGGTATGAATTACTGATTGATCTCCCTCTACATATAAACTCATAAGTGTCCCTTAGTTCTTTCTCTAACGCTGAATCCGAACGGGCGTGTACTACAGTTACTCTTGCGATTTGATTTGACAGGCTAGAATTTGGATTACTTTTTTTATTCTTATACTTTGGGTAAAGATTTTTATCTTGCTAAGAGATACTGTGGTGATGAAACAATTTTAACCGGTTTATACAGTGACCCCTAGGTACGTCACTGTACATGTACTTTTAACCGGTTTATACAGTGACCCCTTGGTACGTCATTGTACATGTACTTTTAACCGGTTTATACAGTGACCCCTAGGTACGTCATTGTACATGTACTTTTAACCGGTTTATACAGTAACCCCTAGGTATGTCACTGTACATGGACTTTTAACCGGTTTATACAGTGACCCCTAGGTACGTCACTGTACATGTACAGTACTTTTAACCGGTTTATACAGTGACCCCTAGGTACGTCACTGTACATGTACTTTTCCTGAGTTACGAGAGAGAGATGAGGAATTGTCACGAGAGTGAGGAGTTCAAATGTAAAGCATTTTGGTTCTTTAAAAGCTCCAGAACCACTTGTCTTTCTAATTTTTCTGTAATACTGTTAGGTTATGCTCCGAATTTTGGTTTGAACCTCTGCTTTGTTCATACGTAATTCTTCAGCTATTTCGCTCCACAGCACTGGTTTTTCTTGGCATTGCTCAATTAATGATACAATTTGCTCCCTCGACCACTCCATATCAATACAGTAATTACAAACACGGGACAGTCACTAAAAACAGTAGCACTTAACAAGCGACTAGAGCAGCGTTCAACTCTGTAGTGTGCACACGGCACCACCGGAGCGCCAGTCACGTGGTTGTGTCTGTACGGAGCGGGGTTGAGGGGATGTCTGCAACATTTGTTGCACCGAAATTTGTTCTGCAACTGTTATCGACGACAACAGTTGCCGACATTTGTTGTAATTTTTTTGTCTTTGCCTAGTCTCGGTGGAAAACAAAAATTGTGTTGCAGACAGTTGGCTTGGCTATTTGGAAAACTAATAAGATAGTAATATAATTAAATTTTATTTAAGAAATCGTGCTATTTCATTATTTATACAAGATATTAACAAATAATTTACGGAACTCAGGAGCAGAGGAATAACATGGCGTGATATATATTTTTAGATTACAGTAGTTTTTATACAGCATCTATTGCATAGCTCACGTCAAATATAGCTTACCTTGTGGGTTGTCAGTGACACGCATGATGTCAAATAGACTTCGATAGTCAATGAATTTTATATATATATATATATATATATATATATATATATATATATATTTATATAATATAATATTATTATAATAAATTATAAAATATACATGACTTTGCAATCTTTTTTGATGTTTAATAATCAAAATCGATTTCGGTCTCGAAAGAACATCTTCAGTTGTACATATATAAGAGGTTATAAAAATATGTACTTAATTGTAAAATAATTATTTTAACAGCTGATTCTACAAACGTCAAAGAATATATTCTATTTAAATTTCACGCTCACTCGAGCAAGGAGCAAATACTTGTTTGTGCACTCACAGCCCTCTATGCAACTTCAAAACAACATAATTCTGTATTGTACTGTGTAACTAGAAGTGCGTCGCAGTGCACGATTGGAGTAGTGGATGCGCACGATTTAATATACTTTGACTTTACCAATACACAGCTTTTATCCCTAAAAACACAGCGTATTTATTACACAAATAAAATGTAAACAACTTATTTAAACTTATAAATTATATATGGATGCAACTTTCTTGTCTTGGAAAGTATAGGTACAAAATATACTCGTCGAGGAAAGCATTAGTTTTAAATTGGCTATTGTGCTTCATTTTTTATTTTTGGCTCATTTCGGAGGGAAATTTTCCCCTGCCCCCCCCCCCTTGGATCCGCGCCAGGCAGACACGCCAAATCTGTTGACAACACGATTTGTTGACGACAAAATAAGTGTTGTTTTATTAAATGTTGCAGACTTTTGTCGTAAACACGGGTCGTCAACTCCGGTGTAAACGCGGCTTAAGACTGATAACTAAACTGTACTAACATCACTTAATTTCAATGTACTGTACGGTGACTTGCCAATAGTAAATTAATCAGAGACCAAAGAGTAACATTAATGACATTGTTATTCTTTGATCTCTGTAATTAAAATCCAAACAAGCTTGGTGGTTAGATTGTTGTCGGTCGGCCTTGTACTCGTAGACTGCCTGCCTGAACTTACGAGTCACTCAAAACGAACTCGCTCTATTATGGGAAATGTTTCATCGGCCGTTTGGCCTACTTTTGACAATCATTTTGTTTTTATAATTTCGATTTAAAAAATTTTTAATTTGATAATTTATTTTATAGTTAATTTACTATTGATCACTGGATAATTTTTATTCCAAACTAAATAAGTTATATTTTTTTATTATTATCAAATTTAATTAATTTATTGTGATAACACCGTTAAAATATGCTATTCATTTAAATTGACCAAATCTTCTTCTCAGATTTTGGCAAAGAAGGTTGAGAAGAAAAGGATAATTTATACTGTTGTTAAATGTATAGAAATGAGGTTGTTAGTGACTAGATTTTACTTTTAGGATGAGGAAATTACAAAATAGGCTACTGTTCTTGACCACCCGCTGCCACAAGTAGATCTTGCGGTAAACCCAAGGCCAATTTGTATCTGAGTACCAGTTGTCTTCATGGCTTCCGTCATCTCTCCCCGCCTTGGTGCAAGGTGCAGTATGTGACGTAAACAAAGGGGTGTGCACAATGATCACGTGACTCGGGAAGGAGGGTTTTGCGATTTTTAAAGTCTGTTGGAGTGACAGTTTGATGTTTACGATCAGTCTCGACAACAGCAGCGGGAGAAGTCGTTAACCTGGCTCGGTCTGGCTGCAGTCCCCTCTCTGGCCACTCGGTGCGCTGCACTGAACCTTATTCGTTACTCATCGTTAGATTCCCAAACGTTATTAAGCAGGCGATCGATACTGGAGGGGAGAGAGGGGTCTTGGTGGGAGAGGTCTTATCCAAATTCCAATCAGCTGATTAGTGATTGCAAACTTATACACAGTGTCGTCTGCAGCTTTATTTTTTAATTAGATTAGAATAATTTTGTAAATATAATGTTTTATTTTTTGATCATAAATGTTGCTTCTGATTAGCTAAAATATTCTCAGTATTTTGATTATTTTGATATTTAAAATAATCAAATTGTAAAATTGAACTAACCAGAAATATTTTCCATTGTAATTTTTGCTTCTCACTTAAATAAATACTTAAATTTATAGCTGTTGTCTTCATATGGTATTTACACTATTTACAAATCTCAATTATTCTTCTGGCAATCTGGAAAAAAATTTTGGTATAATTTTAAATTGAAAACTATATAAATGTTGTAATAAGATCATTTGATTTTTAGAATTGGCTAGGCTCATTCATAGATTGTCACAAAGAATTGATACCGACATATAGAAAATTAAATGTAATTATGAATTTATTTATGATTTGGAAATGAAGAACTATTCCAAATGGATACTGTACAAAATATAATTTACAAAGTAAACACTAAGTTTCATAGATATTAACATACCATAGGAAATAACATTAATTTATAGCATTTCGATCATTTAATGTTTACCATGTTATAAAATCCTAAATTTTCAGGTAATTTGAAAATTATGTTTCATTTTGAAATGAAAATGTCACTCTAGTGACTAGTGAGATACTGAATAACATTAGTTTGCCCATTTGGAATGATTTAATTATTTAAAATAAGTCATATTAGAATAACATAAATGTCCTAATTGCAGGCCAAAAATAGGCGTATATCAACTAATAAATTAAGTATAATATATTCCTATCTAATGTCTAGACTAATATGAAAATATTTACTTCAAATATAACTAATACACTAAATCAGCCATCCCTTATAGTAGGCCTAAAGGGTGTTACATATGGACTATAAAGTCATTGAATATTAAATAAACTAAGTTGATAACAAAACTCTTTCATAGCTATATATATATATATATATATAACAGCAAAATAGCCTAATTTAAACTTTACTCTTTTGGATTGCGAACTTGGTGTATCAAGAAATGTTCTTCTAAAGAGTTATTAACTTATGTATAGGCCAATAGTTTATTTCAGCCTAGACTATAGTATATGGTATATATATTATAGTAGTGTAGGGTCTTGTATATATTTTTTAATAATAATGATTACTTACTTTGTAATTTTCCTAATTCAAGAATAAAGAAATTCACTATTTCAATTTATAAAACAATAAACTATAATTAAGTATATGTATCTGAAATTTATGCGCAAATAATTTAATTCTGTTTGAAATAGGCCAAAGATAACAGCTAGAACGTATTAATATCACAGCTATCTTTTTATTGATTTATAAATATCCCTCTATTTTTCAAAGCTCAACCTAACAGATAGAATAAGAATAAAGACACCTTCACTTTTAATTTATATATAACTAAACCATAACAGCCCCTAGATAATTTTAATTTGTTACGATATATTGAAACTCAGTTTAGAACAATATCATCTCTAATTAGCATCATCGCATTCACATCTGAAAAGGCTGGAGGCAATAGTTTTCGACCAATTATGTTTTGTTTTAGCTATGTCTGTTGGAAGCTAAATGTTCGGCAATAGTCGTGTTCATTCGGAAAGGGTCGGGTCACTCCCCCACCACCTATCTCTCATCTGATCAAGAACGCCTGGGCAGTGTTGCCAGACGTACGATAGTAATCGTACTTGTACGATAATTTCACTGGCTGGTACGATATACGATAGCAAGTCACTATCGTACCTAAAAAGTACGATAATTTTGACTATTAAATGCTTTAAAAATTAAATGTTGGTATATTTGATTTTTACTATTAATCTAAAATAATAATTCTCAATATTTTGCCCAACAATGAAAGGCCAATCAAACAGAAAGAAAAACATCGTTCCTTAAATTCTTTGCTTATCTTCTTATCGCTACACCTAAACATCACGTCCCCTTTCCTCTGATAACTGTTTTTGTTTATGCTGTTATTTGTCATTCCATTGATAAACAGAATGACAAGGGATCACCAAATGCAAGTACTGTACACCAGTCTTTAGTAAGAGCTCAATAGTAACGTATCGAATTAACTTGGTGGTGATTTTATCGTTTTAGTGAGTGTTTTTTTACAACAAATACAACAGTTAATTTATTAATTTTATTTTTTTACACTTTCTTAATTAATAAGTAAACTGTGTTTCATAGGTGATATATATCTAATTAGATAGACTATGTCTTATTTTGTGTGTGATATGTAATAATTTTATTTATTTATTTAATTATTTTAATTTTACCACTAACATGAGCTCAGAAGAAGAAGAAGGACCTTCATCAAGTAAGAAACTTTTATTATCTACTCAATCAAAACATAAACAACAGAAGTATAGACCGCAATGGGAAAAAGATGAACGTTTTATGAAATGGATTGAGCCAGAAAAAAGTTCTGCGTTAAAAGCTCGTTGTCGTATTTGCAATGTATCAATGACGGCAGAGATTACAGTATTAAAAAACCATGGAAAGGGTGTTAAGCATCAGAAGCTTATTGCTTCAGTATTAAGTCAGCAACCCAAAATTACATCTTTAGGATTTACAAAAAGCACTCCAATCAATTTAAAAACACAAATTGCTGAAATTAAGCTTGCTGGTTTTTTCGCTGTGCATAACATTTCATTTAAAACAGCAGATCACTTAGTAGAAGTTATTAAAAGTAGCTTTGATGATTCGAATATTGCTAAGGAGTTTACTTTAAAAAGAACTAAATGCAGTGCTGTGGTAAAGAAAGTTATAGGGCAAACATTTAAAGAAGTGTTAGTTGAAAACTTAAAAGACTCAAAATTTTCTATTTTAATTGATGAGTCGACTGATATAAGTAGTGTTAAGTCGATGTGTATAGTTGTTAGATTTTTTTCTAAACCTCAAGGGAGGATTGTGAGTAAATTTTTCGAACTAATCAATGTTTTCAATAATCCTTCAGTTGTAAATAAAGGCGCAACAGCTGAAAACTTATATTCTGTACTCATGAGTATTTTTACTAACTATGATATTCCTAAACACAATCTGATTGGATTCGGTTCTGATGGTTGCAACACAATGATGGGTGAGAACAACTCTGTAGCTAGTCGATTAAAGGACGACTTTCCGGGAATAACCATTCTTAAGTGTGTTTGCCATTCGCTTCATTTATGTGCAAGTGAAGCTTGCAAGGAGCTCCCAAGTGAACTTGAGGATCTTGTAAGGGGAGTTTTTAATTTTATTCATGGTAGTTCAAAAAGAATGGCACTATTTGAACATTTTCAAAAGTTTTTAGAAATTGATGTTCACAAACTTCTGCATCCGTCACAGACACGGTAGCTATCTGTAATAACTGCTGTAAACCGTGTTTTAGAACAATGGGATGCTCTTAAACTGTTTTTCATAGACATGCTTGTAACTGAGAAATCTGTTCATGCTCAGCAGATTTGCAACTGGCTACATGATCCTTTTTTAAAAATGTATCTTCAATTTCTTAACTGGACTTTGCCAAAGTTTACCCTTTTAAACGAATATTTTCAAAATGAAAAAGTTGTAGTTACAAGTCTTCACACTAAAATGAAAGAGGTGTACATAGAGATGTTGTTGTGTTTTTTGAAAAGAGACTATGTCATGAAAACTATTGATTCTGATTGTGTAATTGAATATGACAATACAAGTTTTTGGTTGACAAACAATGAAATGTATCTAGGTGTTGACATTTTGCGTGCTCTACAAACTAAAGACATTTATTCGGAAAAACGTAAGGTTAGTGATTTAATTGAAAACTGCAGGAGATTTTTTATTCGTAGTGTGCAAGAACTCCAGAAAAGATTTGACTTTAAAGATCCTGTTTTATCAAATATGCCAGCCCTTAACCAACAACTAGCACTTTCATCTGAATTTAGAAAAGATCATCCAAGCCTTCTACCTCTAATACTTTCGCTTCCCCGCATAGCATCTGATCCCACCATTCACCAAGTCATGGACGATGAATGGAGAAAACTTCCTTCTTTCAAAAACCATCTACCTAAAGAAATTGTTGAACTAAAGCAAAATGATGATATTTTTTGGTTTCAGTTGATGGAATACAAAAACGTATTAGGAGATAAAGAATTTACTGTTCTCCCAAAATTCGCATTAGAAGCATTATCTCTTCCTCACTCCAACGCTGAATGTGAAAGAGTTTTTAGTCGAGTAAACAACATAAAAACAAAATCGCGTAATAAACTTATTACTAGTAGTGTAAATAGCATCCTGTTAGCAAATGAATGTGTAAAAGACTGTGGAGACTGTACCCTATTTTCCCCATCAAAAGAAATGCTTCAGAAGATGACCTCTGCTACACTGTACAAATATGATGAAATGGATCCACAACCTGGAACATCGTCTAAAGAAATAATTGATGAAGACGATGACATAATTTTTCAAGAATAACCACGTTCTTTTTCAAGTAAAGTACAGAACTAAATGACTATGTTAATATTATTTTACTAAAAATGTGATATTTTATAAAACTGAGAATTTTTTTCCTACTTCAAGATTTGTGCGTTCGCAACTTTATACCATTAAACTATGGTAAGTGAATTTTTCTCATGTTGTACTTTGTTATGCTACTAAAATTTTAAAAGCATGAATAATACAGTATTTCATATTATATTATTAATTTGATTTGTTGTGAATTTTAAAATAATGTTTGGAAAAAAGGCTAGAAATTCCATAAATTTTCGAGGTTGATTAATAATGCTGAATGGGTACTAATGGCTACACACATTACTAATACTGTGAAGTTACATATTTCAAAGTTTTTTCTTATTTATTTATTGTTTACTGTGAATAGACCTGTCGCTATATAACATATTTTTATATGCTTTTTGTGGTTTCACCTAACCAAAACATATAACTCTTAACACTTTAAAACTAAAACACAAACAGTACGATATTTCATTCCTAAAGTACGATAATTTAGGAAGGATGGTACGATACTGCCTTTTTAAAATCTGGCAACACTGCGCCTGGGAGTGGGAATCTGACGAGTGACGACTAAGGGTCAGTGTGCGCTACACTTCACTGCCTCTGCTCTTAGTTGCACTTGATGCGCTTTAACGTTTCCCCAGTTCAGTCTGCAGTTCATTAATCCACTAGTAGGTCGCACGCAAGTAATACTGTCTAGTGCCGCGCCGTGCCACAACCATATAACAGTGGACAAATATCTGTTGATAAGTGTATTGTTGTCGCGTTGCCATAGTGACAAGGACACTACCGACCTTAATTATGAAAACCTTAATTGCGAGGATCATGGAAGCAGAGGGGATGAAGACCGCCACCGGTGCTTCCACCACTTGCAACCGTACACCGTGGAGTTGTCCACGCTGCCGGAACCACAACGAAATCGTCCCTCTCAAGGGTCACAAACGATATTGTCAATATAAAGGTAATTCCCTACTGTCATATAGCTAGGACTGCCATACATTTTCATAGTAAAATACAGACACGAGATAAACATAGAGGTCAGGTGGGGGGGGGGGGATTTTGTAAACTATCTTTTATGAATGTTATGATATGCAATTTGGGTTGTTAAATTGTGAAAATTATATTAACGACATTGTGATATTTAATATTAATATTACAACCACAGTTTATTTTAAGATTTCAGAGTAATCAAATACCAACAAAAATTTTTTATATACTTAAATAAAAATAATAGTTCTTAAATTTTAAGTTGGCCGAACTCAATTAATTGTCATAAATCTCCTTGTCATAAAATTGAAAATGTTTAACCATCACTTGTACTAGTTGTATTGGATGATGACTCAAACCAGTCATAATTTTCTGAAGAGATTACTTTTTTAAAGTAAGGAACCATTATTTTAATGGCTCCAAAAGATTTAGTAAATGACATGTCACTGGTAATTTTGATGCTCAGAATAGCTTCGACCTTCTCCATTAAAAGCTATTTCGATCGAGTGTCTAGACATTTTTCATTAGTGAAAAAACTCATTCAACTGGTGTGAAAGTACCGATTAGAGCAGGGATACACACTACGCGGCCCTTAAGCCAATTTTTTGCGGCCCTTAACATTTTTTAGAACTACAATGATTTATTACAGTGACAACCGTTTTGGTATTTTTATAAGCCAACAAAAAATGTTCAGAATGGTTCGTCTTTGTAATAATGAACTAAATACTAAATAGCAGAGATACAGACGAAATGCAAGTTGGAAAACATAAAAAAAAAACTGTATGTATATGTACTAGCAGCCCTTAGATTATTTTGAGAAAAGTAATAAGGCTCTTCATGAAATCCTAGTGAGAAACCCTGGATTAGAGAAAGAGCAAACTCCAACACTTTCAAACATTTCTATCTTATCTTCAGCCAAGTTCAAGATTTGAATAAAAATCTTTTTTTTAAGGACAGGGAAGTGTGTGATAATAATAGTGCATACACAATAGTGCATAGTGTATGAGTCATCATACAACACACAACCTCTCACGATTGTTTGTCTTTTCTACAATATTAAATATTTAAAGTATATTTTTAATACTAAAGTAACGAAAAATACGGACATCTACCAGGTTTTTGCTTTGTACGGTACGGACACGGATACACGTAAATACAAACCGTCCGTACAAAATACGGTCGTATGGCAACCCTACATAAAGCCTACAACGAGTAATAAAATCACCAACAAAATATTATGCCTTTGACTTATGTGAAAGGCTGTATTATTACCGCACGTTTTCGGATTAGGCCTACCTTCTCTGGCTGCAAGACTGTCTGTTAAATACAACTCTTTGTAAATAAATAATTATATAGTAAACATTTAAAAGTTGACTATAATTTAATAAATAAATAAAAGAAATCATATTCTGAATGTTTCATATTTCTAAATTCATCAAAATTAGAATCAAAATGTCAGAATCCCAAAATAAAACATTTGAAATGGATTTGAAAACAGTTTAATCAATTATTACCAAAACAAAGTATTTTACAAACCCCTGAAAATATTACAAACCCTCTATATGTTGGTTTTGAAGATGTGCAATAGACCACTCTTATATATTTCTTTTCATGAAAGTAAAATATACAGTACTTCCGCAAGAAATTAATTCCAATCGCTTTGATAAACTCCTTTATCATAATGGTAAAAGATTATAAAATTACGTTATTTTCATAATTTATCAGTTGCCTACTGTCGGCGCAGAAATTATATGCACTCGACTTTGAAGGTTGTTTTCTAAGGACCTAAGAGGCCTACGGAAAATCTAATCACATCATTGTTTTTCTCGTTTAATTTTACGTTATTTTATATTTTAAATTTTATTATAACTTTTAGAACAAAATTCTAGTTAGAAAATAAGGACCGGGATTATAACTAGTTTTCACTGTACATCAAATTTACGCCGTTATTACGAAAAATACAGTTAATGAATCGCATTTATGCTGTTATACCTGGTTGATAGGAAGGTACTTCTGTAAGTTTGATGAATTTTAGAATTTTCGAGAAAAATAGTTCTTTTATATTACTCGAAACATTGTTTTCTTGGCTTCTAGAGGTCGTATAATCAACTAATTGGTCTCGTTGTAATCCTTAGACATATATAGTTACTTGGTCTTGTTGTAATCCTTAGACTGTATAGTTACGTGGTCTTGTTGTAATCCTTAGACATGTATAGTTACTTGGTCTTGTTGTAATCCTTAGACATGTATAGTTACGTGGTCTTGTTGTAATCCTTAGACATGTATAGTTACTTGGTCTTGTTGTAATCCTTAGACTGTATAGTTACGTGGTCTTGTTGTAATCCTTAGACATATATAGTTACTTGGTCTTGTTGTAATCCTTAGACTGTATAGTTACGTGGTCTTGTTGTAATCCTTAGACATGTATAGTTACTTGGTCTTGTTGTAATCCTTAGACATGTATAGTTACGTGGTCTTGTTGTAATCCTTAGACATGTATAGTTACGTGGTCTTGTTGTAATCCTTAGACATGTATAGTTACTTGGTCTTGTTGTAATCCTTAGACTGTATAGTTACGTGGTCTTGTTGTAATCCTTAGACATGTATAGTTACTTGGTCTTGTTGTAATCCTTAGACATGTATAGTTACGTGGTCTTGTTGTAATCCTTAGACATGTATAGTTACGTGGTCTTGTTGTAATCCTTAGACATGTATAGTTACGTGGTCTTGTTGTAATCCTTAGACATGTATAGTTACGTGGTCTTGTTGTAATCCTTAGACATGTATAGTTACGTGGTCTTGTTGTAATCCTTAGACATGTATAGTTACTTGGTCTTGTTGTAATCCTTAGACATGTATAGTTACGTGGTCTTGTTGTAATCCTTAGACATGTATAGTTACGTGGTCTTGTTGTAATCCTTAGACATGTATAGTTACGTGGTCTTGTTGTAATCCTTTGACATGTATAGTAACGTGGTCTTGTTGTAATCCTTAGACATGTAAAGTTACGTGGTCTTGTTGTAATCCTTAGACATGTATAGTTACGTGGTCTTGTTGTAATCCTTTGACATGTATAGTTACGTGGTCTTGTTGTAATCCTTAGACATGTATAGTTACGTGGTCTTGTTGTAATCCTTAGACATGTATAGTTACGTGGTCTTGTTGTAATCCTTAGACATGTATAGTTACGCGGTCTTGTTGTAATCCTTTGACATGTATAGTTACGCGGTCTTGTTGTAATCCTTAGACATGTATAGTTACGTGGTCTTGTTGTAATCCTTAGACATGTATAGTTACGTGGTCTCGTTGTAATCCTCATGAAATGTATAGTTACGATACTTTACTTTCTCATGTGTAAATAAATGCAGTGCTTTTATATTATTTTAAATCAATTAAAACTTTTCATTGTAGAGTTATTTTAAATTGATTTAAATCGATTTGAATTCACTGCATTTATTTACACATATTAAAGTAATTTTTCGTAACCATATATGTCATAACAATGACAACAAGACCAATTAATTGATTTTTTGACCTTTAGAAGCCAAGAAAACAATATTTAGGTAATATATAAGAACTTTTTTTCTCGAAAATTTGAAATTCTAAAATTCACAAAACTTACAGAAGTACCTTCCTATCAACCAGGTATAAAAATATCAATTCGATACAATGACGGGTTTTTTAGTAATAACAGTGAAAATTTGATGTACAATGAAAACTAGTTAAAATTCTGGTACTTTTTCGTTCCAACTCGCATGAAAATTATTAAAACTTATAATACAATTTTAAAATGCATATGTCATAACGTGAAGTAAACGTGGAAAACAATGATGTGATTAGATTTTTCGTTGGCCTCTAAGT
>JAQJVL010002076.1:50000-123951 GCA_035578905.1 Stictocephala bisonia
CACCCACCCACCCATACACATACAGTGGTATTGACCCACCCAACAACTCATACACATGCAGTGGTATTGACCCACCCACCCATACACGTACAGTGGTATTTGGTAACGGTATTTGGTAATCAATACCTCTGTAAGTGTATGGGTTATTGCCACTGTATGTGTATGGATGGGAGGGAGTTTTATTTCCACTGTAAGTGTACGGATGGGAGGGAGGTTTATTTCCACTGTAAGTGTATGGGTAGGATCAAGGGTTATTGCCACTGTATGTGTATGGATGGGAGGGAGGTTTATTTCCACTGTAAGTGTATGGATGGGAGGGAGGTTTATTGCCATTGTAAGTGTATGGGTAGGATCAAGGGTTATTGCCACTGTATGTGTATGGATGTGAGTGGATAATCAAACGTCTTCTATGTAGAGTGTATGGTAAGTATTACACATCAATATCTCTGTAAGTGTATGGGTGGGCGGGTGGGTCAATACCTCTGTAAGTGTATGGGTGGGCGGGATGGTCAATATCTCTGTAAGTGTATGGGTTATTGCCACTGTATGTGTATGGATGGGAGGGAGTTTTATTTCCACTGTTTCTTAAATATTTATAATGCGATAAACAGTACTACTGGGATCAGTACTACTGGGTCTGTATGGGTGGGCGGGTGGGTCAGTACCATTGAGTCTGTATGGGTGGGTGGGTGGGTCAGTAGTACTGAGTCTGTATGGGTGGGCGGGTGGGTCAGTACCACTGAGTCTGTATGGGTGGGTGGGTGGGTTAGTACCACTGAGTCTGTATGGGTGGGTGGGTGGGAACATTTTGCGTTTTTTATGGACACACTCACCATAAAATCATGACTTAACAGTCCACCAACCTACTCAACACACAAAACCTCTGATGGATAATCCACCTAACCATTACATAAAACCTTAGATTGACACTCAACATTCATGGAAGACCTACCTAGCGAACATTTAACTTGATTGACCGCCTACCTACCCATCACACATTTCTCTTGATAGACCAATCACCCTCCCATAAAAAGACTTTTGTCAGACTATTTACTTAACATACAAGACTTACCACCTAACGGACATAACATAACATAAGGCTTTATTTGTCATTCCACCTATCCAACACACATGTACAAGACACCTACCGAGCCCCATAACCCTACCTATCCATTAGTAAGACTCATGATATACCCAACACACAGTTATCTTTACAGACCAACTACCCTCCTAACACATAATATTATTGACACACAACCTACTGTACATACAAGACTTACCACCCACCTATCCAACACACAAAAGACCAACCACACATTCTATATATAAGACTCTTGGTTGGTCGCCCACCTACTCAACATACAACACCTCTGATACACTATTCCCTTGAACATTACATAAAACCTGTAATATTCCACCCAATCACCAAACACACATGACTCTTAATAGACCAATCCACCTACCTCTGCACACACAATTCCTTAGGGCACACCCTACACCCACCAGTCATCCTAAAGACATAACTCCTAGAGAACTACCCATCCACCATAAAAACACTATTGCTTCATATAATCATGTTTTAAAATAACATTATTACACTGTAAGATAGGTTTAATATAGCTAAAGACCTAAAGTGTTTCCTAAAATTCTGTTTTCTCTAGAAATATGAGAGCCGTTGGTGGAAAACATCCAAACTAAACATAGAAAATAAGAATCAGCTAGTAGTTTCATAGAAATTCTGCTATACAACTAAAAAAATACAAGAAAAAGTTAGGTTAAAAAAATGAACATAGCAAAAGTTAGGTTAAAAAAATGAACATAGAAAAGTTAGATTAAAAAAATGAACACAGAAAAGGTTAGGTTACAAAAATGAACACAGAAAAAGTTAGGTTTAAAAAATGAACACAGAAAAAGTTAGGTTAGCAAACATGAGAAAAGTAAGTCTAGCAATCAACCGAAAGGTTGATTGCTATCCTTACTTTTCCGAAAAGTTGTTAAAATTAACAAAAGTCAAAAAATGTCCCATTTTTTGAGTTTGGTAATTTTAACTGAACTTTTCGGATGTTTGCTAACCTAACTTTTTCTGTGTTCATTTTTTAAACCTAACTTTTTCTGTGTTCATTTTTGTAACCTAACCTTTTCTGTGTTCATTTTTTTAACCTAACTTTTCTATGTTCATTTTTTTAACCTAACTTTTTCTATGTTCATTTTTTTAACCTAACTTTTTCTTGTATTTTTTTAGTTGTATAGGAGAATTTCTATGAAACTACTAGCTGATTCTTATTTTCTATGTTTAGTTTGGATGTTTTCCACCAACGGCTCTCATATTTCTAGAGAAAACAGAATTTTAGGAAACACTTTAGGTCTTTAGCTATATTAAACCTATCTTACAGTGTAATAATGTTATTTTAAAACATGATTATATGAAGCAATAGTGTTTTTATGGTGGATGGATAGTTCTCTAGGAGTTTTGTCTGTAGGATGACTGGTGGGTGTAGGGTGTGCCCTAAGGAATTGTGTGTGCAGAGGTAGGTGGATTGGTCTATTAAGAGTCATGTGTGTTTGGTGATTGGGTGGAATATCACAGGTTTTATGTAATGTTCAAGGGGATGGTGTATCAGAGGTGTTGTATGTTGAGTAGGTGGGCGACCAACCAAGAGTCTTATATATAGAATGTGTGGTTGGTCTTTTGTGTGTTGGATAGGTGGGTGGTAAGTCTTGTATGTACAGTAGGTTGTCTGTCAATAATATTATGTGTTAGGAGGGTAGTTGGTCTGTAAATATAACTGTGTGTTGGGTAAATCATGAGTCTTACTAATGGATAGGTAGGGTTATGGAGCTCGGTAGGTGTCTTGTACATGTGTGTTGGATAGGTGGAATGACAAATAAAGCCTTATGTTATGTTATGTCCGTTAGGTGGTAAGTCTTGTATGTTAAGTAAATAGTCTGACAAAAGTCTTTTTATGGGAGGGTGATTGGTCTATCAAGAGAAATGTGTGATGGGTAGGTAGGCGGTCAATCAAGTTGTATGTTCGCTAGGTAGGTCTTCCATGAATGTTGAGTGTCAATCTATGGTTTTATGTAATGGTTAGGTGGATTATCTATCAGAGGTTTTGTGTGTTGAGTAGGTTGGTGGACTGTTAAGTCATGATTTTATGGTGAGTAGTACGTATGTTTGGTAGGTGGTCCTTCATATGCTTTGGGAATGTGGTCAATTCGTATGTTTGGTAGGTAGGTCATCCATGAATGTTGAGTGTCAATCAAAGGTTTTATGTAATGGTTAGGTGGATTATCTATCAGAGGTGTTGTGTTTTGAGTAGGTGGGTGGACTGTTAAGTCATGATTTTATGGTGTGTAGTACGTATGTTAGGTAGGTGGTCCTTCATATGCTTTGGGAATGTGGTCAATTCGTATGTTTGGTAGGTAGGTCATCCATGAATGTTGAGTGTCAATCAAAGGTTTTATGTAATGGTTAGGTGGATTATCTATCAGAGGTGTTGTGTGTTGAGTAGGTGAGTGGACTGTTAAGTCATGATTTTATGGTGTGTGGTACGTATGTTTGGTAGGTGGTGCTTTATATGCTTTGGGAATGTGGCTAATTCGTATGGTTTGTAGGTAGGTTTTCCATGAATGTTGAGTGTCAATCAAAGGTTTTATGTAATGGTTAGGTGGATTATCTATCAGAGTTGTTGTGTGTTTAGTAGGTGGGTGAACTGTTAAGTCATGATTTTATGGTGTGTGGTACTTATGTTTGGTAGGTGGTCCTTTATATGCTTTGGGAATGTGGCTAATTCGTATGGTTTGTAGGTAGGTTTTCCATGAATGTTGAGTGTCAATCAAAGGTTTTATGTAATGGTTAGGTGGATTATCTATCAGAGGTGTTGTGTTGAGTAGATGGGTGGACTGTTAAGTCATGATTTTATAGTGTGTGGTACGTATGTTTGGTAGGTGGTCCTTCATATGCTTTGGGAATGTGGTCAATTCGTATGTTTGGTAGGTAGGTCATCCATGAATGTTGAGTGTCAATCAAAGGTTTTATGTAATGGTTAGGTGGATTATCTATCAGAGTTGTTGTGTGTTTAGTAGGTGGGTGAACTGTTAAGTCATGATTTTATGATGTGTGGTACGTATGTTTGGTAGGTGGTCCTTCATATGCTTTGGGAATGTGGTCAAGTCGTATGTTTGGTAGGTAGGTCATCCATGAATGTTGGGTGTCAATGTAAGGTTTTATGTAATGGTCAGGTGGATTATCTATCAGAGGTGTTGTGTGTTGAGTAGGTGGGTGGACTGTTAAGTCATGATTTTATGGTGTGTGGTACGTATGTTTGGTAGGTAGGGGTATGCCAATAGGACTATTTTCATGGTAGTATGATGCTTTGGGAAGGTGGAGTGTCAATCGACAGTTGAGTTTGTTAAATTGTTGTGTGATCAAACAAGTGTTTTGTGTGTATTGAGTAGGTGAGTGGATAATCAAATGAATTCTATGTAGAGTGTATGGTCAGTGATGTATGTTAAGTAAGTGGTCTGTCAAATGTATTATGTTTCGGGAGGGGTGAGTGGTCTATCAAGAGGACTATGTGTTGGGTAGGCGAGTGGTTAACCAAGTGTCTCACGTATTGAGTAGATGGGGGTCTATAAATAGACTGCCTTTTTGGTAGTGTGATGGTATTTTAAGTTATGTCTGTAGAGTGTGTGGTTGGTCTATCAAAGGTTTTATGTTTGGGGAAGGTGGGTTGGTCTATCAACATGACTCTGTGTTGAGTATGTGGCTGTTTAATCAAACGTCTGTTTGTTTAGTAGGTGAGTGGTCAATCAAAAGTCTTGTATGTTGAGTGTGGTTAGTCTAGTATATTAAGTAGGTAGGTGGTCAGTCAGATGTCTTATGTGTTGGGGAGGTGAGTGGCCTATCAAGAGAACTGTGTTTGTTGAGTAGGTGAGTGGTGGTCAATCATGGGTATTACGTATTGGATAGGCAAGAGGTAATAAGAAATAATGTTTTTAGTAAGTAGGCAATCTAAGTGCGTTGGGTAGGTGGTAAGTCTTGTATGTAAAGTAGGTTGTCTGTCAATAATATTATGTGTTGGGAGGGTAGTTGGTCTGTAAAGATAACTGTGTGTAGGGTAAGTGAGTAGGAGAGTCTTACTAATGGATAGGTAGGGTTATGGAGCGTGGTAGGTGTCTTGTACATGTGTGTTGGATAGGTGGAATGACAACTAAAGCCTTATGTAGATTGTCTATTAGGTGATAAGTCTTGTACGTTAAGTAGGTAGTCTGTCAAATGTATTGTGTGTCGGTATGGTATGTGGTATATCAAGATGCCTGTGTGTAGGGTAAGTGGGTAGGAGAGTCTTACTACTGGATAGGAAGGGTATTAGTGTTTGGTAGGTAGTTTGTACATGTGCTTATGGATAGGTAGATGGACAATCAAAGGTCTTATGTGATGAATGGGAAGGTGTTCTATCAAGAATGCAGTGTTGAGTAGGTAGGTGGTGAGTCAAAAATCTTGTATTTACAGTTTGTGTGTGGTAAGTCTTTTATGTTAAGTAGGTAGAGTCTGTCAATAGTCTTATGTTTTGTGAATGTAGCTGATCTATAAAGATAGCTGAGTGTTTGGTATGTGGGTTGTCAATCAAGTACACTACTGATTAGGTAGGTTTATTAAGAATCATTGTGCTTGGCAGGAAGTTTGTGCATGTGTGTTGAATAGGTGGATGGACAATCAAAGGTCAAATGCAATGGAGTTTATTTATAAGTTTATAAGTTAGGTGATATGTCGGAGGTACAGTGTGTTTACTAGGTGGGAGGTTAGTAAAAAATCTTGTATTTAGAGTTAATGTGTGTGGTCTGATATGTTTTCTATGTTTGTGTGTGTGTGTGTGCGCGCGTGCGTGCGTGCGTGCGTGTGTGTGTGTGTGTATGTGTGTGTGTGTGTGTTTGTGTGTGTGTGTGTGTGTGTGTGTGTGTGTGTGTGTGTGCGTGTGTGTGTGTGTGTGTGTTGTATAAATGGTTGGTCAATGTCAATGTGTTGAATTAAGGTCTAATTTATTGATTAGTTGTGTGATCTATCAAGAGTGCAGTATATTAAGTAGGCGGTGGTCAGTCAGATGTCTTATGTGATGGGGAGGTGAGTGGTCTATCGAGAGTACTGTGTGTGTAGGGTAGGTAGATGGTCAATCAAAAGTTTTTTATGTAGAGTGTATGGTCAGTATTGTATGTTAGGTGGGTAGGTGGTCAAATGTATTACGTGTCGAGAGGGGTGAGTGGTCTATCAAGAGGACTATGTGTATAGTGTGGTTAGTCTAGTATATTAGGTGGGTAGATGGTCAGTCCGATGTCTTATGTGTTGGGGAGGTGAGTGGGCTATCGAGGGTATTGTGTGTGTTGGGTAAGTAGATGGTCAATCAAAAGTCTTGTCTGCAGAGTGTGTGGTTTGTTTATCATGATTTTTGTATCTTTGGTCGATGGTCCTTCAAAAATCTTATGCTTTGGGAAGATGGAGTGTCAATCGAGAGTTGTGTTTGTTAGGTTGATGTGTGATCAAACAAGTGTTTTGTGTGTATTGAGTAGGTAGATGGTCAATCAAGAGGACTATGTGTAGAGTGTGGTTAGTCTAGTATATTAGGTGGGTAGATGGTCAGTCAGATGTGTTATGTGTTGGGAAGGTGTGTGGCCTATCGAGGGTACTGTGTGTGTTGGGTAGGTAGGTGGTCAATCAAAGGTCTTGTATGTAAGGTGTGGTTAGTCTAGTATATTAGGTGGGTAGATGGTCAGTCAGATGTCTTATGTGTTGAGAAGGTGGGTGGCCTATCGAGGGTACTGTGTGTGTTGGGTAGGTAGGTGGTCAATCAAAGGTCTTGTGTGGTTAGTCTAGTATATTAGGTGGGTAGGTGGTCAGTCGGATGTCTTATGTGTTGGGGAGGTGGGTGGTCTATTGAGGGTCTGTGTGTGTTGAGTGGGTAGATGGTCAATCAAAAGTCTTGTATGTAGAGTGTGGTTAGTCTAGTATATTTGGTGGGTAGGTGGTCAGTCAGATGTTTTATGTGTTGTGACCTTTGAGGTCAGTGTTACATTAATCAGCACCGCATGGACGCTCCACATGATAACCTTAGAGGTCAAGTGATGTGATAACAGCGATAAAGCTCGGCAGCCGTACACCAGTAGGCCTCGTATGTAACAGTGTATTAAATAAAAATAAAAAAAAGAAGTAAATAATTAATATAAATAATAGCTGCCCCTTAATTTTTAAATAAAATGTGTATTGCGGGTTGCCTAGAGTGTTAAGTACGTACACAACTGTGATTAGATAGATAAGTATATGGGGAGTAACGGTGTATTAAATAAAAATAAAAAAAGAAGTAAATAATTAATATAAATAATAGCTGCCCCTTAATTTTTAAATAAAACATGTATTGCGGGTTGCCTAGAGTGTTAAGTACGTACACGACTGTGATTAGATAGATAAGTATAGGTAGGTAACGGTGTATTAAATAAAAATAAAAAAAGAAGTAAATAATTAATATAAATAATAGCTGCCCCTTGATTTTTAATTAAAACGTGTATTGCGGGTTGCCTAGAGTGTTAAGTACGTACACAACCATGATTAGATAGATAAGTATAGGTAGGTAACGGTGTATTAAATAAAAAATAAAAAAAGAAGTAAATAATTAATATAAATAATAGCTGCCCCTTAATTTTTAAATAAAATGTGTATTGCGGGTTGCCTAGAGTGTTAAGTACGTACATGGAAAATATTGGACAAAAAAGTGCATTTTATATCACCTTGTACAAATCACCTTGTACTGACCTGGTTCTCCTCCTTCTCTGTCTGATGAGTTCCCCACGCACTGATCAATAGTCTAAGGGGAATGGATACAGTAAGGTTAAAGAGGAGTTCAACCTTTCTTAAAAAAAGGCCAGAAGTTACCGGAATTCCCAATCATAACAGCCATTGACCCACCCGCCCGCCCATACACGTAAAGTGCCATTGACCCACCCGCCCGCCTATACACGTACAGTGCCATTGACCCACCCGTCCACCCATACACGTACAGTGCCATTGACCCACCCGCCCACCCATACACGTACAGTGGTATAACATGGAAAAAGCTAGGTTAACAGTGTATTTATTACAAAAAATGATAAAAATTAAATAAAAAATTAATTAAATAGGTAGGCTAACAGTGTATGTTATATAATAAAGCTAGGTTAACAGTGTATTTATTAAAAAGTTGAGAAAAATTAAATAAAAAATTAATTTAAATAGGTAGGCTAACAGTGTATTTATTAATAAATAAAAAGCGCCTTCATGTTTTAGTAGGCAAGTCCCGCATTTCATTACTGTATTGCAGGTAGCGCCTTCATTTTTAAATATATAATTAATTAATTAAAAGGTAGCGCCTTCATTTTCCGTGATACTATACAAACCTGAGTCTCGCTCTGTCCTTTCTTATCTACTAATGTTAAATTAAAATATTAAAATTACAATTTCACTAAACACTCAAATTACTGCGTCTCATATATTTTATGTCTTAAACTTCACATTGTTACATTTTGCCATAGTTTAAAAATAATATGAGATGAAAATAACATTAATAATATCGAGATAAGATATATATATATATATATATATATATATATATATATATATATATATATATATATATATATATATATATATATATATATATACTCTAACGATTATTTCATAAATAGTGGCCGAATCATAAAATAATAAAAAAAACAACAACATTCAACTCTTTAATCTCGTTGCCGAAAATCGTACAATACCTCACTCTCTACATTACAATATTATTTTTCAACAACTATATCAGGAATGTTCTACAGAATATGATAACTGAAGTACCGTATTGCACAGTATAATGCTTTTTATTACAGTTGTTAGTATCTAATATGCCTGAAAAAAGTAAATGAAATACAGGTTTTAGTCATACGTAAGTTACATGTTACATTTTTTAAACTGGACCTAAGAAGTTAAAAGTGAATACCTCTTCTTAAAATAATGCAACTAAATATCAATCAAATGTCTTCACAACATTGCAAATAAATTATTTGTTGGAGGCTAATTTAACCAGTTTGTATTATGGCCGGCAGGATTTACATTCATGGAACCAACAACCTTCATCACCCTCTTTATCTTACTGCGTGTAAACCATCATTGTATATTCCACCTAAAATATGGAACTCCCTGAAGGACAAAATTCCGTTAGTAAGAAGGAGTGTGCTTACAAACAGTATCTTGCAGAATTAAGTAGGGGCTAGGTTTCGGTACAAGTTTTACTTATAAAATAATGAACGGCTTGTGGGCGACTTCCAATCCACCGAGTGGCCGGACGGGCAAGACCCAACACAGGTATACCTGGGCAGGTCGACCAAAATAATGAACGGCTTGTGGGAGACTTCCAATCGACCTGAGTGGCCGGATGGGCAAGACCCAACTCAGGTATACCTGGGCAGGTCGACCATAATAATGAACGGCTTGTGGGAGACTTCCAATCCACCGAGTGGCCGGACGGGCAAGACCCAACACAGGTATACCTGGGCAAGTCGACCATAGCTCCTGGAGCCGAGAAATAATCCGCTTAGGAATTTATTTACCACTTGCGCAGTGCAACCCTGTCCAAGAAAAAAAAACTGTTATACATCTAAAATTCATTGAAAAAAACATGGACAGCTTAAAAATGGTCAAGTAGACATTTTACATTTTTTAGATGTGTTTCGCAAAAGGTCGTTTAAAATACAGTATTATGTTTTAACTTAACTGAATAATTTATAATTTTTTTATTTAATTTTCTTATTTTCGTAATGGTTGTCCCTAGAATATTACAATTGAAATTTTGTTTATTGAACTTTCTAATTAAATTACACATTTTTGTAAATTTTAACTTCATAATTTATAATTTTGTTTATAATATTTTCAAAAATGACTGAAATGTATTTTTGTAATGTTTATCTTTTAAATTATTTTATCAGGAATGTTGTTTACTATATAGTTTTACTAATTTTTATATTTTGTAAATATATGTTTAATTTGATAAATTTTAATCTCGTATGTTTATTTTACGAACTGACTTGTGTATACAGTATTTTTAATTTTTGTATTTTAAAAATTTTCATTTTGTTTGTTCCTTCTTCTATCTAACTAACTTGTGTACGTTTGTTATTTGTAGTTTTGTGACATGTAGTTTTGTAATTTTGTATATAATATTATCTGACGTGATTACTGAATAGTGGAACTTGTATACACCTATTTGAGTTGTTAGTTAACATATCATATTGATATTTCATGAACATACATTGAGAAAAAATTAAGAATCGTCAAAAGGAAGTCCGCTGTGGTGCAGTCCCGGTACATTTTGTTCGCGGCGCAGTGCCGGTGCTCTACCTGGGGAAACTTCCTCCAGGGATCGAGGGGAACATTTTTGAAAATGATTACACCCGGAAATACAATTTAACACTAATCTTGTGCTTTAACCTAGCATTGAAGAGCAGTACACTTAAGTATACTTCCAATTCAGCATTTATTTGTTTATAAAATTTTAAGATTCATTTATGTTAGAAGTGGAAATACAGGTACGATTGATTTAGTATTCCTAACAACAAGCGTTGAAAAAAAAAATTAGAAACCCTAAACTAAATAAATCACTATTTAGACAGTCTTATGATTATGTTGGTCTAAAATACTTTAATCAGTTACCTCTTGGCACAGATAATGTTTTTCTCCTTTAAATTGAAACAATGGCTACTCGTGTTTTGTAATAGTGATTTCTAAATTATATACTAAGTTAATGCAACATATTTAATGATATAAAGGTATGTTGATTTCATTATTGTGGTTTGTTTATATATGATTAAAGTAATTATATATATGTATGAATGTTTTGCTATTTTGATTTAGGTGTAGATAATTATTTTAGTACATCTTTTTGTGTGAAATTAAATTAATGATTCAAGTAATTTACATCCATCCAAAATTATTTTTATATTGTATGATAGTAAATATTTATATTCACTACGACAGTTTTTATAAAGGAGAATTTAATTGTTTTGATATTTTTCTTTTCTTATTGTACATAGCTTATTAGTATGACATCTACTGTAAGATAAGAGATAGGGCCTACAGGCAGCACAGTAAAAGGCTCTTTATCAGTGTCTGATAAGGACTGGACTAAAAGTTTATTTATTATTTTTCTTTTTGTAGCTCTGCCACACTACTTGATAAAGTGACAAAGTATTTTTCTAAAAAAATTATTGTACTGGAGCGTGTTTTACTTTTCATTATTATTCATTTCTAAGACGCCGATCGTACAGATATGGGCGAGAGGGATGAATGAGTTTGATGAGTAAAGATGAACGAGCGTAGTAATAGATACTATCTGATTTCGACTTAGTTCAGGAAAGATTATGTATTAATAACCCAATATCCAGGGAAACTATGGGATCTACAGCTTTACGTGCAATCCGAACCACGTAGTGTTGGTCTAATTTCAGCTAACTAACAAGTCCGACACTCAGGTCTCTCCCGTATACAAAATCTGAATCTTAACTACCATCCATCACGACATCCCAGACTTCTCTAGTAGTGTCTACGTTGATGACAACCATTGAGCGGACGCCGTGTCGGTATTAAGAGGACCGAGCATGAATCTATCGCCTACAATCTCCCAAACACTGTCCCCAAGTAGCTGGGTTACAGCACTGTGCCACCAGTGTCGACATTTACTTTAGGATATTTATTTTTCTAGGATATATTAACTTTAGGAAAATAAATTCATTTATCTATTAGTATAATCAATGACAACTTTTTTAAATATTAGAAACCATATTAGATAGTTTTTATTTTATATCTTCCCATAGATTGCGTATCTTCAAGTGAGTATAACTGAACAAATAATAGCCTAATATTCAATACCTAACTGAATTGCCACAAAACTAAGCAAACAGAGTTTATAAAATGGTATTATGAGCAGAGTAACATGTAGTGTAAATCGGATGGGAAGTTTGTCAGCTCCGACAGCGCCGCTGGACATCCTCATGACAGCTTTAAACACGTCAGCCTTAGTTATAGGTAGAAAATAAAATCGATCGTGGGGTAAAACTGTTGGGGTATTGTCAAGCTCAGTGACGTATCTATGTGCACCAGTCATATCAACAGGGACTTAGACAAAGAAATCATAGAGAGAATTCACAGCAAAAGAAATTAAGGATGTCTACTTAGATTGTCCAATTACCTGCTATTTAAGTTTGGACCATAATATTTTTGTAGAAAGATCTTGAGAAAAGGAATAATAATAAAATATGATCTTAGAATTTCTTATTTACTATTGGGATCTATTGCTTAGCCGTTTACAAACATCCCGATTCTAGGCAGATTTCGACCTTTTAGCACGACGAAAAGCTGTCTCGTTGTTTTTGGAAATGGCGAATATGATCAGTACGCCAGGGAGCTGGTCCTTTAGTAACTCTCTTTATAATCATTGGAGCGTGATCATCGAGAGAATTAGTTAAAAGAAAGTTAAATTTATGCACCATTAAGTTAATATTGTTAGATTATACAAAATCATTCCAGGCCAGCAGTGCTGCATCCGACAATAGAGCTTGATGGTTTACCGTATTTACGTTATTGAATGCATTTAGGCCACTGTTAGTAGTATGAGGTAGTCGGTAGGTGGGTAGACACCATTAGTATTGTGAGGTTGGTAGGTGGGTAGAGACCGTTAGTAGTATGAGGTTGATAGGTAGTTAGAGACCGTTAGTAGTATAAGGTTGGTAGGTAGTTAGAGACCGTTAGTAGTATGAGGTCGATAGGTGGGTAGACACCATTAGTATTGTGAGGTTAGTAGGTGGGTAGAGAACGTTAGTAGTATGGGGTTGATAGGTAGTTAGAGACCGTTAGTAGTATAAGGTTGGTAGGTAGTTAGAGACCGTTAGTAGTATGAGGTCGATAGGTGGGTAGACACCATTAGTATTGTGAGGTTAGTAGGTGGGTAGAGAACGTTAGTAGTGTGGGGTTGGTAGGTAGTTAGAGACCGTTAGTGGTATGAGGTCGATGGGTGGGTAGACACCATTAGTATTGTGAGGTTGGTAGGTAAGTAATATTAGTATGAGGTTAGTAGGTAGTTAGAGACCGTTAGTAGTATGAGGTAGTCGGTAGGTGGGTAGACACCATTAGTATTGTGAGGTTAGTAGGTGGGTAGAGACCATTAGTAGTATGAGGTTGATAGGTAGTTAGAGACCGTTAGTAGTATAAGGTTGGTAGGTAGTTAGAGACCGTTAGTAGTATGAGGTCGATAGGTGGGTAGACACCATTAGTATTGTGAGGTTAGTAGGTGGGTAGAGATGGTTAGTAGTGTGGGGTTGGTAGGTAGTTAGAGACCGTTAGTGGTATGAGGTCGATAGGTGGGTAGACACCATTAGTATTGTGAGGTTGGTAGGTAAGTAATATTAGTATGAGGTTAGTAGGTAGTTAGAGACCGTTAGTAGTATGAGGTTGGTAGGTAGGTAGAGACCGTTAGTAGTATGAGGTCGATAGGTGGGTAGACACCATTAGTATTGTGAGGTTGGTAGGTGGGTAGAGAACGTTAGTAGTGTGGGGTTGGTAGGTAGTTAGAGACCGTTAGTAGTATGAGGTCGATAGGTGGGTAGACACCATTAGTATTGTGAGGTTGGTAGGTGGGTAGAGAACGTTAGTAGTGTGGGGTTGGTAGGTAGTTAGAGACCGTTAGTAGTATGAGGTTGGTAGGTAGTTAGAGAACGTTAGTAGTATGAGGTTGGTAGGTAGTTAGAGACCGTTAGTAGTATGAGGTTGGTAGGTAAGTAGAGATCGTTGGTAGTATGAGGTTGGTAGGTGGGTAGACACCATTAGTATTGTGAGGTTGGTAGGTGGGTAGAGAACGTTAGTAGTATGAGGTCGATAGGTGGGTAGACACCATTAGTATTGTGAGGTTGGTAGGTAGGTAGAGACCGTTGGCAGTATGAGGTTGGAAGGTAGGTAGAGACCGTTGGTAGTATAAGGTCGGTAGGTGGGTAGAGACCGTAGGTAGTATGAGGTCAGTTGGTGGGTAGAGACCGTTAGTAGTGTGAGGTCAGTTGGTGGGTAGAGACCGTTAGTAGTGTGAGGTCGGTAGGTGAGTAGAGACCGTTAGTAGTGTGAGGTCGGTAGGTAGGTAGAGACCGTTAGTAGTGTGAGGTCGGTAGGTACGTAGAGACCGTTGGTAGTACGTACTGTATAAGGTCGGTAGGTGAGTAGAGACAGTTTTAATTTAAAATTTAAAAAATAGAAATAAAATATAGCACGGTACCGTTCCATCAAAAATTCTTTTCAAAAATACAACTAACAAAATGAATAGCCTTAATAAACTTAATAACTATGCCTACCCACAAAATAAATTAATAATACCATAATCGGTATAAGAGGACTAAGATTACCTATTAACCTATTACCTACGATATCCGCGTCACGTGTGGCAACAATACTATTAATGTATGCATCTGTATACATCTGTGTATTAAAATTATAAGCTTTAAATTAATGTTGGTCTTTACACTAGATTTTAGGATTTCTGCGACAAAAGGGTGAACGCACGACTACTGCTCACCCACCCCCATTGTTATTATTTTATTATATATGCCTTATAAATTGTATGGCGCTCTCAATTTAAATCCTTCAGCACTGATGATTGCTGAATGTCATAGTAAATTTTCATATGAAGTTAATGCCTGGACTATCCAATATTGGTTTTTATCTACGTATAATATGTGAGAACATTAAATCTTAGAGCGAGATAGGTTTCTTACCACCTAAAAATTTAAAGGAACATTTTATCTTATTCAGTTAACATTTATTCATAATCGTTGTCTCCAGAAATGATAAAGTATCAAAATATATAATTTATGACAATTTTCAATTTGAAGTGATTTTTTATGTTTTTAACATTCGAAATTTGAACGTGGCCCTAACTACAGCGTGGTCTGCCGCAGTTGTCTTTGTTGTCATTCACGACATCGGTAATTGGTCGTAATGTTCGTGATAATTTAACAATTCCCTTCCCGTGCATGGTGTAAACCGTGTATGATTTAATACACACGGAATATCTCACCTATGAAAGTAATTTAGGAATCTGCTTTTGAGTTTATAGCAAAGCTTATACACTTAAAGTTCCATAAAACAACATCATATATTGAATTGTTGAACCGAGCCAGCAAAACAATCATGGCAATTACTGAAATGAAAAAGGCCGGGTCTCACTTCGGAGATATAAGATATAATTAAGCCTACTTATTACAAGGTCAAATGCTAAATGCTAGTCAAAGAAGTAGTTTTTATAACTTGTGTATGTGTAAGCCCATTGTAGTGAAAAGCATAGTAAAAATTTATTAAGTAAAGTCAATGGATATTGTCGTTAAATTAGTCTTTTCTCTCATAAGATGTGCTTTAAGAAAGAAATTTTCAAACTTAAATAAAAAATTAAATAAAAACTATACCCACCCGCCCACCCATATAGCCTACGCACTGTGGTTGTTAGCTTTGCTGGAATGTGATCAAAGGTGTCGGTGCCAAAGGTCTAATGGTAGACGAACCGAAGAATAAAATACATAATATACATGTTGGTTTGGTCGTACAGTGACGCAACACTTTCCGAAACATGACTATATAGTATATGAGACATAGGACTGACGTCATGTCTATGTCTATGGAAAGTTATTTTAGCTTAGTATACACGTACGGTGGTAATGACCCACCCGCCCACCCATACACGTACAGTGGTGATGACCCACCCGCCCACCCATACACGTACAGTGGTGATGACCCACCCGCCCACCCATACACGTACAGGCTCATAATACACGTACACCCATAAATTTAGTGTACATGATTTAATACACTACATTTATGTTTCTTTGAAACAAAACTAGCCTATCCAGGTGTGTCTTACAATAAACGGAGCTGAAGTAGTCATGTTTCATTTCACAACCTATTTGGATTCTTTTGTAGTGGTTTTAATTATTACAAATGAAAGAAATTGATATTTAGTTTGAATTAAATTTTATTAGAATTCACTAACAGTAAATCAAAAACTGAAAAAACAACTAGAAGTCTACAAAAATAAATAAGTTTTGAATTTTCTACACATATGTTGAAGCATAGAGGTACAGTATACCGCTACACTTTGTATATGTGAATAAAGATATTTATTTTATTTTTCTTTAATGTAGGCTGATCCTACTGAATTTCATTCGTTTTGAGACATAGTGCCGTTCTACGTGGCAATCAGAATTATAAAATATCTGTGTGTTTAGATCTGTATGGTATGGAAAAGATCTGAATGGGACCGGCAATGTAGGTTCAAAGTTTTTAAGTTTTCGGATGTTTAATATAAGCCGTGATTTGGAAGACCCGACAGGATTGAGAAACCCGGCTTCGGGAGACTCGGAGTAATCCTCGGGGTTAGGACATCCCGGGGTGGGGGTAGAGATACATGGCATTGGGAGACTTTCTCTTGTCGCACCATATCGTACAATGCTCTATAACTGCTTACAGAGCTGTTCATAGAGACGTTCTGCATGTAGAGTAATTTTTGTTGCAATGAGGCTCAGCTGGATGTCGGAACCACATTAAAATATTTCTAACGCACCGTAAATCCATGTTTATAACTATTTATAAAGTACATCGCTAAGCAGTTACTTAATTGTATAGTAGTTTAGTACTGTATTACCAGAAGTAGTAGAAACTGTAATTGTATAGGGTAAGTAATTATTTCCTCAGACCAATACCCCGACGATGTAGGACGGGTGGTGGGTAGGCAGTAGTCGTGCGTCCACAGTAAATAGGGACGTAGACGCACAAGACCAGCATTAGTTGCATAGTTTTCAGTTTTAATTGGAATCATCCCTAGAGAAAAAACTAGATTTGAACGTTTAATTATTTTTTATATATTTATAAACAAAATCATATATTTTCGTTAATGTTTTTAAAAATACTGGTTTGAACTAGTGTAACTATCAAACAATCAGGTTTATAAATATAATTAAACGAACATTTACATTAAGCGTGTGGTATTTTATGTATGGTCATAAAAGTTACATGAAATATTCATCCATAAAAATTATTTAAAGGTATTTAAGTATTATTTATACTTTAGTAGGCTCTAATTATCTGGAGTTAACTGAAGTGTATGAAGTGTATACATTCTATCTAACAGTTTGTTACATGTATTTAATCTTTAATCTTAAATTCCTATCGAATGACAATAATGCGCATCATTTTGTTAATCTCTGCCAGATATATAGGTTCAATTTTTTGAAACATAATTTTCAGTATAAACCCTTTTTTTCTTTTAAATAAATAGTATTTTTGACCGTAACTTGTGTTGATTATTCTGTGTCCTGAGTCCGGTGCCTTCGCACCCGCCCTCGATGGGTCCAGGTTTGATTTTCGAGGATGGGTTGCAAATGGTAGCAGATTCGGAAAGTACGCTCTGCTACCATAAGGTAATCATTTCATCGGATCATGTGAGTCAGGCAGAGCGGCTCCTAATTGAAAAGAAAATTTAAATACAATTCCGAGAACCCTGTTAACAAAGAAAACGCAACCTATCCAAGAAAAAAAATTAAATTAAAAATATATAAAAAAAGATAAAAGTGCCTTACTATTACCTAGAAAACCCCACACTTGAACATTAAATCCAATAAGACCAAAGTCACACCCTAAAAAAAGAATCACAAAATCTATGGTACATCACAAGTCTTGATTAAATGTCCAGATGGGGGCCAAAAGGGCCAGATAAAGAAAAGAAGGAGGTTACTTGCGTGCCGAAGACTTATCCTGGAAGAAGCTATCTCACACTCACAGTTGGGATGGGGGATAAGTAGATGGCAGTCGCCTCTGAGCCACACAGAAGCAAGACGGGCCCAGCTCGAAAGTCCCGCAACCGTCCCTCCAGGCACCATCAGGCAGGCAGAAGAGTGCAAGCTAATGACCATCCGGAACCCTGGAGCCGAAAACTGGAACAACCCGCATTAAAAATTAGTTCAGCCCCCGCACAGGAGAGGAAATATAAAAAATGAAAAAATTATTATGAGAATGAACAAAAATAATTAATCTATAGAACCAAAATATGTAATATAATTAAAAGGAAAAGCTGCGTGCAGCAAATCAATAGCAAACAAAGTCCAGTTAGCACAAGAAAAGCTTGTTAAGTTACATAAACAAATAATTATGCTTTATAATACAAACTTAAATCAACATAATATGAAAAAGAATACAAAATAAGATAACAATGATAAAAACTATATTTTAAAATTGGCACACGTGTGACTAACATACTTCAGAACAAAAGAATTAAGATGAATTGGCAACAGCCATATTAATTATTTTTAAAAACCCACGGTAGAGGAATACATTCATTAAACTACATATAAACTACATTTTGGCTACTACTTGGAACAAAAAGCAATAATTTACGAACAAATACTCAATAATTTCCTTAGTCAGATATAGGTAGATGAAAGCTTTACGGCAATGCAGAAAATTGTGACAAGACAGACAAACAGTAAAGACGGCCGAGAAGAAGGAAAAGAAACACACAAACTAAAACAAAAAACAGAGAAAAGTGCGGCTATTCCAGAGTTGATTCAAACTCTGTGCCACGGCACAACCTCCCTCCCTAAGAGAGGACAAAGTCCTAACCACAGGCTACCCCCTTCCAGCACCTCAGCAGACCAAAACCTTGCTTGGAACCAAATACAGGGACAACGAGGAAACCCCAAACAAGGGGACTCAAAGGAGAACCGCTTGGAGAAACGCTAGTGCTTTAGTTAGAAAGGGAGAAGTTGGGAAACCAACTACAGTTAGGGTAACACAAAGAGGTGATCAGTCTATCTATGCGCCCTGACACCCATTGTGTTACTATTCCAAGCAGCTGAAACCAAACCCCGGTAAGGCTTCAAGTGAGAAACATGAGCCTTCCGGGAAACCCTGCCATACTGGGGATCTACCCGTAAGGCAGTAACAGGCGATAGAAGCCTCTGCATGCGGTAGGGACCAGATCACCTGAAACATAATTTTACAGCCCTTATCACCACGGCTGAACTGACCGGATGAGCTTGACAAACAACTTCGCATCTTTCTTCCTCAACTCATTGAAAGGTGCAGCATGCTCGACCACTAGATGACCTAAGAAAGAAATGTCAGGTTTTGCGAATGTGACTTTGTCAGGGTTGACGGTAAGGCCACAACTTGGAACAAGGAGGAGGAAATAAGACAGAGTCTAGCCAGAATCAAGAAGAGCTAGAAACTCGGTGTCTCCCACAAGGATTTTTACATAGAGACACACTGAGAAAATGGCTTGGATGCCCATAATAGTCATGCCAGCCATCCTCCGATACAGTGGGTCAGCCCCTTTTACCCAGGACCTTCCTTCAGTGATCGCCCACAAGAGATGAGTTAGGAGAGCCTCCAGGAAGGCAACCCCCCGCTCTCCCCATTTTTTTTTTTTTTTTTTTTTTTTGTTCCGCTGACGTTTCTGTGGGCAGTGGCGCCGAATGTGTCTCACTTGTCCATAGCCAAAACAAACAAGAGGTCCCATTACTCCACGAGGCGGATGGATGGCGTCATCTGAACAGCCCGGACCGGAGCACCCCTGGCACTCTCCTCCCGCAGCCTATCAGAGAACTGGACGTTACGCGATGTGATTCAGAGCTGATCCAGATCCCTGAAAGTCAACGGGTAAACGGCGAAGATCAGGCGAGAACTTTCTTCGGAATGACAGGCCGTTAAAGATGAGAGACTTTTCTCTGCCTCACACCTGTCAGCCGCAGCACCCGGCTCAACTTCCGGATATCCCCCACAAATGTAGATAGATCCTCGCCATTCCGCTGAGGTCTGTAGAACCGATTGAAGGTGAGGCGCTCACGCGACCCAGCAGGAACGATAAAGTGAGCGCATCCCTGTTAAAATCATCGAAAGTCCCCTGGCGGTCTAGCACCGAAGAAAGCCTTTCAAAAAGGCTGTCCCGACAGATGGGAACAATCAGGTGAAGAAGGGACTCTTCCTCCAATCCCAGAAAGTCCCTGAACCTGAAAAGATGGCCAAAGAACGACAAAAGAGCCTCAGGATTCAACCCGTCCACAAAGGAAAGGCCTTGCAGCAGTGGTGTCAACGGGTCGGACAACTTATGATAAGACGTAATGTTACCTGAAGCCAGAGGCTCAGGTTGAACCACAAAATCCGGGACATGAGTCACCTCCGGCGAGCACTGACTTGGCGACTGGTAGCGGTCCCTGGGATGGAACACACATAGTATACGACGGAGGCAGCCTCTCGCCGTTGGCGTCGACAGGCCGGAGAGAGCTTGGGCACAGCCAAGCCCTCCTGCAACCAAGTCCGCTCGGCCATCTCAAGCTCCCCTGCCTGGTTGATGGGCTGCAACCTGGTACCTAACAGTCCCGCCCGAACAAGACATTTGCTTCTGACGCTCCTAGAAGGAGGATTCTCTTCGAAGTCTTTCACAGCTCCCTTTCACTCTTCCAGCAGAGGCCTAGACAAAGCTAGTTCATCTGAAACATTCATCCCTCCCTCCAGGCCACTGGAGTACCAGCCGCCAACAACCCCATAAGATGCCTCCGCAACTCCACCACACTGGCAACCGGCACATCCCCACGAACCTTAACTTTGAAGACTAGCTCCCTCTTGTTGAGGTACGCCACACGAAACTCATTTTTGAACAACAACAACAAAGCAACAAAAACCAGAAATATTCAAAAAACCAAAATTCAATGAATAGACAACATTTGACATAAGGCGAAAAGACAGAAATAAAAGCCACTCAGGTCCAACGGATCAGCTGTCATAACGAAGACTACTGCACACAGGTACCACACAAAACTAAAAACAAATACCTTAAACACCCGAAAACACTCTTGAGCCAGTGCAACTATCGAACATCTTTTTTTATAAAACCAACATACTCAGCTTAAGAAAGCCTTGCTTAAACTTTAAACCTTTTTAGTAGTTTTTTAAACTCCCCACCCCCCACATTAAAACTACTTTTCAACAACCCCTGTTTTATAATTTTTTAAAACCACTTTTTAAATTTCACGTAGCAGAGGCGGCAACAAAAAATAACCACACTCTGCTACCATTTGCGACCCACCCTCGTAAAATCATTTCTGCCCACAACTTGTGTGTTTTTGCTGTGTTCTCCTGAGAACGGTGCCTTCGCACCCGCCCAGTAATGATTATACGAGGCTTGGTCGCTCCTTTTCTTAAGTATGGGCAGCTTGTTAAATAAGCTACCCTTACAAGTAAGAGAATTGAGCCTACCTAAATTTAAGATTGCTATTATTCCATATTTACTTTATAGATGCTGATATAATCTAAATGATATGCGGAATGGACACTACTGGACAATATCTGATTTTGATGTCAGAATTAGAAATAGATCTAATTCTTGACGTTGCTATGTATTTCTGTGAAATATTACAGCAATATTATATTCTATGTCATCTAAATATTCTATTCTATGTTATCTAAATATTTAGCTTAATTTGCTTCAGTGCATGTTTTATTGCTACAGTAAAATAGAAACCCCGACTCTGCACGCGGATTGGTAGACTTCTTGTCCACAAATTCAATTTTTTTACTCAATTATCCTATGGGTTCAGTATATAAAAAATTAGTTTTTATTACAGTTTTGTTAAATTTGCATTACAAGCCACTACTGCGCTAAGAGTTTAATACATTATTAAAAAATGATTACTAAAATATAAAAACTGTAAAAAGGTTGTAATTAATTTCACTTCCGTTCTTATATTTGAAATAAGAAATTTTAATTATTAATTGACTGGCTAGTAGAATGATTATTTATGAAAGAATTCTGTACTCTTGGGCATTCTTGGTGACATAATATTGGGAGCGACTCAGGGACATCCTACTGATCACGTGTTTTTGATCAAACTTGGAGGATACCTCAAAATGTACAATCCTCTTTAGTGAACCCTATTAAGTTAACGTTTTTTAGTATAATGTATATCAATATCATGATTTAAATTATGTTTTATTGTAACACTGGTGTTTTATGTGTTATGTGTTTTATTGCAGATTGTGCATGTAATCGATGCAAGTGGACGGTACAACGGCAGAAATTGATGGCGAAACAGACTGCCTTAAGGCGTGCTGAGCTACAGGACAGGCTAAGGTAAGGAACACACAGTTCAACAGGTATAGGCAGAAAGTGACGGTGAAACAGACTGCCTTAAGGCGTGCTGGGGAACAGGACAGGCTAAGGTAAGGAACACACAGTTCAACAGGTATAGCCAGAAAGTGACGGTGAAACAGACTGCCTTAAGGCGTGCTGGGGAACAGGACCAGCGAGCACAGAATAACATAGAGAGGACACTGCCCTATATAATGCATGTAAGGCAGTGAGCCGAAGTCGGCCATCTTGGTATGAACCAAGCACGCAAAATCGCTGTGCAAGTTACGTAGTTTTTAATTCTCGCGCACCTCTAAAACTGTACTAAAGTACACTTAGGATATGAAAAAATTTTACAATTTTACTGGAGTGTTACTTAGTTAATCGTCCTGTTTGTGGTATAATTATAATTCCATTTTTGTTATTAGAAGTATTAGATAATGAGCTTTTTAATTAACCTTGCAAAAATCTTGACAAAGAAAAGTAAGTGATCGACAAAGTTTTTTATTTTTAGATCAGTGAATTTTTGTAAGCGAGAAAGTTTTAGATTATTAGATGAGTTATTATTTTTATTTCAAACTTTTCTGCCTAGGGGGCTTAGTTTAGCCAATAATTAATTTGGCTTCAGCGTGAGCCGTTGAATAAAATCGCGTGGTAGTAGGCCTACTCTTGCCGGTGAGTGCTGATACTCGGCCGACACTACCGGCACAAATTAATACAGAAATACTCTAGTCGATGTTGCTTGAGTAATGTAGATTATAACTAAGCTAAATGTTCTTTCCCAGAGTGTAGGAAATATTATGTTCACTCAAATCCTTTATCAGTAAAATAATTGTGAAAAATTACCATTCTTGATTCAACACAGGAATAAAGACGCATTATTGTATTACTAAACAAATGTATTTAGGCTATTAAGTTATAAATAAATTATTGTAAGTGGTTGATCAGAAATTAGGTTAGAAATGTATAGGCTAATAACTGTGAAAGAAAAGAATAACACACTTTACAATTGGACAAGTATTTTTATTTATCAATAATTAAGTATGTTTAATTGAATTTAATGTAGGTGCTAGGCTAGAAAGGTCAGTCGGTAGAGTGACCTAGTGAGTATTGAATAATACTAATATTTTTAATGTCCATAAGTTTTATATCTACATAACTTATAACGCTAACTTAGCTTACCAATACAGGAAAACCAAATTGAAACTACTGAATGTGATTGAAGATATCCATTTCAACCAACATTGCCTTCACAATAATATCATACCTAATTATGTTCAAGTCAATACAAAAAATAAATCCGAAGCAGCACAAATTACAAAATCAAAAGCTGAAAAGATATGGTTAAAAGAAGAGGTTCACCAATTATACATAAAAAAATGTAAGTTAAATGAACAATTATTAACACTACACTACACACTATTTGAATGTTTACACTTTATTGAAATTGAAAATCTAATGACACAAATTAATGATTGGGTAAATTTAGAAATCAAAAAGAAGAAATTAATTCATACCAACAAACTACTTAAACTATCAAAACAAAACCAATCTAAGATACATCAATTTTCTAATCACAAATTCTATCCTAGATTAATTAACAAAACACAAATTGAATTTGATCAAGCTGAAATTAACATTTTAGAAAAAGGTTTCAATTATTGTATTCAAGAAAACAACAATGCAAAACTTCTCATTGAAACTGAAAGTTCAATTGAAAGTCTTCCTTTAGAAATTCAAAACAATACAAGAATTCTTGCACATGAAAAAATCATCAAATACACTAATAAACCAATATACAATACATATAACCACGAGAAAATCAACATTATCAAACAAATTGCTGTCGATAATGGATATCAAGCAAATTTAATAAGTAAATTAATTAATAAACACAGCAAGAAAACTCTAGGTTCTAAAACTAAAGAAAAAAATAACTACATTCAAATGACCTATCATGGAAATATTAACAAATCTTTACATAACATATTCTCCAAACAAGGATATAAAATTACATATAGAACGAAGAACAGTATCAAACATATACTACAGCATAACTACTCTACTAAAAATAATGAAAACAATACAATAATTCTGGAATTTATAAAATTAAATGTTCAACTTGTCCTATTACATTGGCCAAACAGGAAGAAGTTTTAATAGAAGATTCAAGGAACATATACCAAAAAACAAACATCAAAATTTATCAACATTTGCTGAACATTTAATACAAGAAAACCATAATATTTCATCAATTGAAGAAAATTTAGACATTATCCATTTTGCACCTAAAAGTAAAAAACTAGATGCCATTGAAAAATTTTACATATACAAAAATACAAAAGAAACCCCATCATTATTATTCAACGATCAAATAAAATTTCACTCAAATATTATGTTTGATTCTATCATGAAGATGCAAAATTATAAAATTTAACAAGATCTACAACTTATCCATCTACATTTTTATTTAAATTTTTATAGTGTCAGCTGTTAAATTAATTATTCTAAAGATATATTTATAACCCTACTTGTATTCTATGTTAAACTGATGATGGTCTTTCGAGACCGAAATCGATTTTAAACATTAAAAACATCAAGAAAAGATTGCTAAGTGTGGTTCTTTATTTATGTATATATATATATATATATATATATAAATATTAAGCAATCTAATAGCTAAAAATGTCAAATTTAGATAACATTACTTCATGACCAAATGCCACAAAATAATGATTTTTTGAAGTTATACTTCTTTGCGCCCGTTAGACACTTTGGGATGGGATGTTGGTCGAGAAACCGCGTCACGCTGAAAAGTAAGAACAAATTTTTAAGAACTATCGATTAATCGATTGTTAATCGAAGAAATTTAATCGAAGAAATTACTGATAATGATAATATAGGTGTATAATATAATAATGAAGTCACGTATAATATATTGAAGATAAATATATTGAATAATATTGAAAAATGTCTTATATTTCATTTATATATCCTGTCTGTTTGTGTGCGTGAGTGGGTGTATGAGAATGGCCAAAGAAGTATAACTTCCACCGTGTGGTCCGACGCACACCCAATTTTTTTACTATAATTTGGGCCTGCTAGTTTTAAACATGTAAAAGTTATTATGAAATTAGATAGAAAAATTACATTGACATCAAACACAAATAATTAATCCTACTATATACATACTAACCCTTTAAATACTATAAAAACATTGATCAGTATTAAACATTTTTTGTCTTAAAATTAGATACAGTATGTACATTCTCTCACGGCTTATTGCCCAATAAATGTAATTGTTTTAGACAATTTATTCCTAATTTTATTTATGTGAATATTGTCATTGAAGTTTTTTGCATGGTAATACAACCGCACATTTATATACTTTTTGCAAATAGCCTTAACTAATGGCACAAAGTGATTGTTTTCAGGTTCGTTATCACATGCATGACTATTTTCTGGGAACAGATTAAGCCCAATACAATGTTTCAGAACAATTTGAGTTAGGTTTCCATCTATGTTTTTCTGACCTGAATAATTATGTGTCTTGAAAAAATGTCTTAACTCTTTTTCACAAAACAAACATATTCTATGAACTTCTGGTGATGGTTGAATCAGACCGCCTCTGTTCTTACAAAAGGTTAAACTATTTACTCGAATGTCTGTTTTTGTTAGTAGTTTGACACAATCTTCACAAATTATTTTGTTCCTCAGTGTTCTGGCAACGTACCCTGACACATATTCTACAATGTTGTATGCAACATCTGATATGTTCTCATCGATTAGGATAAGTCCGTCCATGTCATCTGTTGAGTCATTTGAGATGAGAGTTTGTTCGTCTTCTTCTATTGCCCTCCACGTAGGGGTGGATGAATTTATTGACATAACTTCATTATGGTGCCTGTTAATATTAAATATAACAGTTTTGCTCAAGATTTGTGAGTTTCCAGTGCCACTTTCATGTAGTTCACTATGAATGAGTATTCTTTTCATTGATCCGATAAATTGCTTGCAAGTCGGGTTATTATTATGACCCCCTCTAGATCGTATGTAGCCAAAAAGTCGCTCCACGTGGTCTTGACTTACTTTGTGAAGTGGTAAATACTTTAGAGGACGACTTTCCCCTACAAAATGGTCAAACATTGCTAAGGCGCTTTCAATGCATACTATAAATCCAATGAAGCCCGTTTTTCTTTTTGATTTTAAAATCGGTTGTCCTAAATGGTCCTTAAGTTGCAAAATATATTCTTTAGCTTCAATTAACACAGCTGATTGAGTATCATAATTTTGTGAACACAATGCTTTTTTTTCATACTTCCCATGAATACTCCTTGAGTTTAGTACATCAAATAACTTATTAAAAATCCTGATAAATTTAACTGTTGCTTCGCATCCAGTAAAATCATTTTCTTTTTGGTCGGTAAGGAACTGCAATGAATCTGATACGGAAGCACTAAGAACTTGCGCTGCAAGCTTCTACAGCATCCTTCCCTTCTTCTACAGCATCCTTCCCTGTCCCTTTCTTTTGCGACTTCTCGAGTCGATGCTTAGTGCCAGTCTAATACAAGTTTATCTCGGTCGTGAAGAAAGTTCTTTTAGACAGCTGAAGGATAGTCTGCCACAGGGGTCCGTACTTGCTCCAATTTTATTTAATGTTCATACTGCTGACATGCCAACCACCAAGTCTAGAAAATTTATATATGCAGACAATATTGCTTTAATATGACTTTTTAAGCTTTTAGCTTTAAAGTCTCATTTTAAGCTTTAGTGTAAAATCTAAGTTTATCTTCAAAAGTGGAAATAAGGCAAATAAATAAATAGGATCTAGAGCTAATATACTACATATTATTTGTTACGAAATGTTTATATTATAAAAATATATAAGACAAAATTTATCATCGCCAATATTTTAATTTATTTTTGATGTTTGGAAAATAGAACATATATTTCTTAAACAATTAATAGTTTAGGTAAGTTATAATATTTATGTGTAAATTAATCATAAATAAAGATTGTTTTTATTGGTCCAATGTCACTGTAAATTGAAATAACATCTTTCATCATCGTGCACGTATCAATGATGTTCTCTTTGCCATTGTCATTGATGATTGTAATTAAAATCTTCAGCAGCTTACTTTGATATTTTTCCTTAAGACTGCATGAGTTGGCATAACAATGTGACATTTAGTGGAAGCAACTCCATCCTGCAAATCTTCATGGGTAGAATCAGTGAGAGCATTTTTTATCATGAGAGAAGCTTTTTCAAGTAATTGGAATCCTATGAGAGGTAGGGGCATCAGCAAACCTGCCTAAGAAGGCAAGTCCACAAACACATTTCATAGTAAACAAATTAGAGATAAAACACAGCACACATTTTCAGTTTTATGTGTTGTGTTTCTAATTTTATCTATCACTTAAACACTTTCCTCAAGTGAGTAGATTGCTTTTCTAAGTAAATTATTGTCATGTGATACTTAAAATAATTTTCAACTGATGCAACGAACTCACAAAATTAAAGGGAAATTTAAAGTGTCAATGTTTATTCAAGCCTAATTTTGATATGTAGATATACTGGAAGGGAATTCCTGTTGTAACATGAAGATTCTGAAATGTCAACATCACACACATGTTGACAGCTACAAGAGAACTGTAACAGGCCATATGTGTAAAGCTTTGAAGTAGCACAGTTGTGAAAATTTGACCACACAACAAAATTTGTTAGTTCATTTGAATTTGTAGCCCCTCTCTCCATTGAATTTCACTGAAAAGGTGTTTGATAGGTTTCAAACTTGTTGATCATACACTGATAGTTTAACCAAAAGCCTTTTAGTCTTTATTTAATGAAACAAATAATTAATTTACTAAGATAAAAATAATTATACAAATAAATACAGTACAGATACTTTTGTACTCTTTGTAAGTAAATCTGTAACCAAGCAATCACAAGAGATTCCCAATAACGGTAAGTTTTAATAATGGTTGTCTTAGCAATTCTCTATCTTTGCAGTACTGAGGAAGAATTTAAACATTTTAAAATAAATTACTGTGTTTGTAAAATGCTCAGCCTCTTGACTTAAATAGAACATTGTATTATTCAGGTTACACTGTGGTATCCCACTTATTAATGCACTCATTCAAAACCATAAATGCACCTCTTAGGCTAGGCCTCCACTAGTGATTTTCAGTTGCAAGAATATTTAGTGGCAAAATATAATCCATAGTTTTAGTTAGATTATCCATATGCGACTAAATAGACACAGCAATTAAAAAGTTGTGTCTGGGCCTAATTTTGCTGTGACACAATTGTCACTCTTCTGAATGAGTCGCCACAGATATGCATCCACAGGCAATAGTTTAGTCACAATCTGACTGAGTTCTGTATTGTTTGTATTTGGAAGATTTGCTCCTAAAAATGTGAGAACAAGCAAATTTTAAGTCAACATACTTTACCTTTTTTTTCTAGTTTACTAAATGTGATATTTCTGGACACTTTTTTTAGTAAAAAGTATTATAAAATGTGATTGCATCATTTTACTCAACCCAATGTTGCTGACAAGTGTTCTTCTGATGGTGTGCATTTTCTACATGTAGTATCTTTATACTATTTTGATAGACCAACTAATCCCAACAGTTCATCAAGACAACTTTTCGTCAATCGGTAATACTGGATGCTCACACAGATTTTAAAATAATTTGTAAAATTGTCCTTTTAACAATCTTTGACTTACTATAAAATGCTCCGATAACGATGCTTCCATCTTTTTTCAGATCTTGCTCAAAGCAAAAGAGCAACCACACAACACTTCCACGTCATTCATTGCAAAATTACTTTATTTTAACAATTTGTTCATCGCATTGTGTGCACCTAACATATTTTCTGTAACAGGAATTTATTTGTCACCACAACTAAAAATCGCTAGTGGAGGTCGAGCCTTAGATTGACAGTTTACTTTTCTGAAATTTGCAAGAGTATTTTTAAATACCACGCTTACTATTGGCTTCATTATCACACACCTATTACGATTCAGCTTTGATGTACGAGTCACAATTATTTTTTTTTTCCTTAAAATTTGTAGTATAACTTTTTCAGTCAATATAATTAAAAGTTATTGTTTTACAGTTGTAAATTACATAAGCATTAAAAAATTGTGGTAGTATAATAGAAGTGTGAATGTTTTTCTATTGAAAAAATTGAATATCACCAGCCTAACTTAGTAAAATAGGGTAATGTTATTAATAGTTATTTTAGAAATGAAACTGTCCATTTTAAATTTTATTTTTACATAAGGACCTTATATTTTATAATTTTAAAACATAAAAGTTAGTTCCAATGTTCTAAATGTTATCCAATTGCAAAAAATGGCTCTATAATGTAAACTAATCAAGTTCTAATTGATGAATATTTTTACTAAAGTAAAATAATAATCATTATTGTCTGCATTTTAAATAAGTATTAGTCATAATAAATATAAAATAAAGAAATGTTATATAAAAAATAAATAAAAATATAAATTGTAGAAAGTTAGCTTTGTTAGAACACGTAATTCAAAATCTTCAATTTTGTATAAACAATACCATGTCAAGTAATTTTTTAAAGCTTTCTTGAAGGCATGCTCGTCTACATTTCTGGTATGTATTGATATCTATTAAAACTGTTGATTAATATGTTTTCACAACTTATAATATGGTTAATAATTTCTTCATATATTGTCTTTGTTTTTCATAGATTAGTTATGCATACTACTTTGAACTGTAAATTTATAAATATTTTTGTTTGATGTGTTTCAAACATTATATTTTGTTATATATTCATTGAAATAAGCAATTAAAAACATATAAAGAATGTAAGGATATTATAATTTCAAGTTCTTTAAAAATGGTCTAAAGCTTAGCTTGTTTTGTAGACTATTTTTTATTATTCTTTTGTTAGCTTTTTACTGTAATTTGAATATTTTAAAAGCAACAGGGCTTTTTCTGCTAAGTAGAGTGCAGTATGATAATTGAGAATATATTAACGAATAATACATTATTAATGAAAGATCTATAGTTACATAATGTTCGATTCTTTGAACAGCATCAATTCCTTTGATATGTGTTAAATATGGGCATACCAGGTAATATGCGAGTTAACCATGACTCCTAAAAATGCCAGTTCTTTAATTTGTTTTATTTTTTTTTTATTTTTGATCTAATAAAAATATTATATCTTGTGCTTTATGGGAATTTATTGTCAAATTATTTTCTGAACATTGCTTGATGATCATTCGGGATGTTTCTTTACATAAGTGATTATAATTTATTCCTTGCACAACAATAAGTGCACTTAATCTGGCGTGATCTTAGCTCATTTTAGTTGTTTAGGATTAGTTCCATTTTTAATGCACCAGTTAATAATATCATATAAAGTTTCACATATAAATGTTGAGATAATTTTAAGAATAGGAGCATTCAGACCAAATATATCCAAGCTATGGCTATTTTTCAACTTAAAATAGTATTCATCTTTTCTACTATTTTTTCTAAATAAGTTGAAAAAGTTAGGTTACGTATTTACCTTGTATTTTGTTGGGTACATTTTATCTGTTAATACTAGGTAACTAATAACGAGCCTAACATAAAATAATCTAACCTACCCTAACCTAACCTAACTTTTTTGTTGAATATCTCAGTTATTATATGTTGTATTATGAACTGGATGTCATATTAATGTTTAGTAGAAAAATCTACCCCAAGATTAATATAAAATACATTGTTTTTGATAAAAAAAAAAAACACAGTATATATCAATTTTTGTTTTCAATTTTATTGTAAAATATTATTATTTCAAAGAGAAGATTCCCATGTGTTTGTAAGATAAAAAAGGGGGAAAATCTAAATTCCTATAATCTATATTTTAAAACATAAATGGCTACTCATAAGTGAATTTAGCACTTTAATAATTTTGATCCCACTTAAAGTGCTATTTTATGAAGCAGATGTAATTTTTCCAGCAAGCCGTGAGAATCCTGGACCATATGAGGACATTGAGAGTGGAGCAGCACCCAGCCGACTACATCACAATGTGCCTATAACAGAAACTGCTGACTTCAGTCCCACTTACCACTAACAGTTTCTCTCTCTCTCACTTTCACATTTTTTACTCACATTATATTTAAACGTCACTAAGTTGATAAATTGTGTATTTAACCAATATAGGCCCACATGAAATCTTGTAAATTGTGTTAATACACTAACTTGAAATGTTATAATTTATATTTTAAACTTCTATATACAGATTTTGAGAAATAGTTACTTGTTAATGTTCAACTTACTAAGAACAAAATTAATAATAGATTTTATAAACGTAAATAATCATCTAACATTTTATGAAGGGCTTTAAAAAATGAGTATTTCTTTACAGTAGAGTCAGCACTCACATGTACATAATATAACATCTCATATGTTTTTTATCTATTAAGTGTAGGGGATAACAAAGAACAATGTTATGATGGGCATAGTAACTCTTTCACATCTTTCTAATCTATTTACATTATAAAAGCAATAACATATTCTCCTACAGCATAATTGAAATTATATATTTTCTTAAAGGTTAGTTATTGAGTAATTATGAAATATACTTCTTTGTAGAATCATGTGGATTTGATACATTCAGAAATGCGGCCTCAGATGTTTGCAAGTTTATATTATAATGAAGGATTTTAGAATCAACACTTGTCTGAAAGTTTTTTTCATGAAGATCCGGGTATATTTTACTATATTTAAGAAGCACGCTTCCCAATTCTGATGGATTGTAAGTTTAACAACTAACATCAAGACTGTCTAAAACATCTACTGTATTCATTGTTCTAGATATGAATACAGTAGTTCTTATAAATTGATTTTTTATACAGTAAACCAGGTAAAATGAAATGAAATGAAATGAAAATGAAATGAAATGAAATGAAATGAAAAACTTCTTTATTTAACCAGGCGAAGTTGGGACTAGAAAGTCCCTTCTTCCACTTAACCTGATACAAAAATAATTAAAATTATAACAGTTTTGTTTTTAAATACAGTAATTGCAACTAAATAAAAGTAACAATAACTATTATAATATAAAAAAAACTATTTTAAAGTAAATAATATTAATAACCACAGTGAAATGATGTATGTATTACAAGTATAAAATAAATTAACAGACTTAGAAATAAAAATAAGATTATGAAATTCCACGTACACCCTCACACACGCTCTCTTCAACTGGATCACACGCTCATTCACACATTTATTAACTTAATAGTAAATCATAAAACTAAAAGAAAAAAGAAAAAACTTACAAACCAGGAACGATTAAATAGAAAGTAAATATATTCACTTAAAATTGATTTTATTATGTCAAGGGTGATGTAGTTCCTTGAAATATACCACTTTGCCCGCACGCTCGTTACTTGGGGTGGTGGGGGGAGCACCTTGATATAGGGGGACAACATATTTTAAAATAACATATAAAATTGGTTAATTAATTTAAGAAGAAAATAGGATTTACGACTTTTATTAAAATGCACCCCTGATGAGCATTTGAATATTGAAATTTTCACCCTGAAATTTGATATTATTAACATTTTTTTTAAATATAAAAAATTGTTTTATGTAAAATCGTTTAGGACTAAATTTAAAGTTATTAAATTTACCTCCCAGATTCTTTTATTTTTTCACGATTAGCCAAAGGCTACTGTAGATATATCATTTTAAAAATGGCGTTTTTGTCAATAAATAAAAATAATGGGCCGTTCCACTGTGAATATCTCGAAGATGGTGACTCATACAAAACAACGTTTGAGCCGAAATTTAGAAGGATAAAATTATAAATATGTTTATAAAAATTATAAAATTTAAAAAATCATAGCTAAATAGTTGTTGGCTATTTATCTACTTTAATGGTACTTTTTGCCAATAAGTTGTTGCCAACTGGACTTTTGGTTTAAACAAAAAAATCCAATAGGAAAAATTCATGTCATACATCTATACACATGCTCAAAAATCGTTTGCGGTTTTGGACTCATATTAAAAACATTGTCGCAATTTGAAAATTGGTAAAATTGTTGAGTTTTTCAAAAATGAATTCGCTATTATAGGAAATTTCATGATTTCATGATTTTTCAAGAAAGTTTATTACATGTGACTAAACTTTTAGTGATAGGTTATCCAAAAATTTCCTTTATTTTTTAAATCGATGTGTCTGTACAATGACACGAGAATTAGATGTTATTGATGTGGATTTTTCCCCCTAAAATTGTATGATTTAATATCAAAAGGTTTTAATTTAAATGGAAAGTGGTATTAACTTTATTTATTAAGTACATTGAGGTGCAAAAAAGTGGGACAGTGTCGTTTTCTTTAATATTTGTCTATTTTCTTAGTTTAAACCAACTTGAACACAATTACTGACAAGAAATAACATAAAACAAAAGAAATCAAATCAATTACTTAAAGTATATCATGGGGTAATTTAATAGTGTTTTCATACCCTATAAAGTGAAAATAGCGTTTTCATACTTTAAAGCAACTAAAATGAGCCAGCGTTCTTTTAGGATTGGGAACACTTGGTGGGTTTTAAGTTTTCCATTTTAGAAATTTCCATACCTCGTATTTTCTTCTTAAGCTTCGATGACTGCTTCCATTTGCCTAGGTATGCTTTCAATATTATTCTGTATGTTCTGTTGACCAATATTGTTCCATTCTGCCTGTATAGCCTGTCGAAGGTGATCCAAAGTTAGGCAGCTCATCACATTGACTTCTAATTGCCCTCCCAATCTGATCCCAGATGTGTTCAATAGGATTTAAGTTAGATTTATGTGCTGGCCACTCCATTGTACTGATTTGCACTTCCTGAAGGTAATCTTGCACCCGTTTAGCGGTATGGGGTCGAGCAATGTCATGCATGAAAACAAAATCTGGTCTAACAAATCCTGCATATACAGTAACACGTACTGCTAGAACCTCTTCCACATACCTCTAACCATTGAACCCTTAAAAAGCGGAATCCGAATGTATGCGCATAACGCATTGGTACCTGTATATTTATGCTAGTCGATATTTATAAACTTAGATTAAATAAAATACGCAGCAACGAGCTCTACGGTTCAAGGTCAACCCTATTTTTAGGTTCTTATTCGATTATGAATCATACTAGGCAACGACTGTAATAAATATGACGTTTTTACTAATTACTGCCATTTTCGAAGTTACCGCTAGCGCTCGATGCGTATATATGCGGAATGTGAAGACATATGATGCGCCGATCAGAGCTCAGTCGCTTGTTGTGTGTTCCAAACGTAATTACTAACCTTGTTTGAGTAAACAACTTTTATAATTTGCTCTTTACTTTATATTATTTCAATTTCATTTATTTAAGTTATAAATTATTTTATTTTATTATTACAAAGTCTATTTGTATTCTGTAGGATTGTAAATATTTTCACAATGACTGACCCGGATGATTTAGATTTTGATGAATAAAAATGTATCTCATAGTTATATTTATTTTTTCAACCTTGCAATAAAATGGTTGAAATAGAATAAAATATAACTTTAGAGAAAACAAAAGTTATAGTTATATAAATACAAAAAATCTAGCGTTAATTGAAAAATTACAAACAATTACTCAGCACTTTAAGGGTTAAAGTTCCTCTATCAAAAACGATTAAGTCCGTACAAGTTTCTCTTTATATTCCGTCCCACACCATGATAGAGCCACCATTGAAACTGTCCCTGAGTGATATGTTGCATTACACATATCGCTCCCCTCGCCTTCTCCACACTCTTTCCTGACCATCAAGTGATCTCAGAGAGAATCTGGACTCGTCGGAGAATAATACTTGATTCCACTGGTCAATAGTCCAGTGTAAGTGGTTTCTTGCAAATTGCAAACCAGCTTGCCTATGACGTGTGGTCAATCTTGGACCAGTGGTAGGCCGACAAGCATTTAATTCTCTTTCCTGTAACCTTCTCCTTTCTGTCTATGTGCTAATATTCACTCCCCGAACTCTCCAAAGTTCATTTGCCAGTTCAATAGAAGTTGAAAACCGATTCCGTAGACTCAACGAAACAATAAACCAAGCATCTCTAGCACTAGTTGCTCGGCTACGACCGGATCCAAGCCTTCTACTATAACTACCAGTCAGCCTGAATCAGATAACAACTCTATTAATGCTTGAACGTGAAAATCCTGTAATCTCTGCAACCGAACACAAGCTAATTGCCATTTTCAACTAATGCCACCACTTTAGCAACATGCACTAGTGAAAGAGGCATTTTTAAAGTCATAAATGCACTATAACTTTTAAAGTCAGAAACAGGAATGAGGACATAGTGGCCGACAGTGATGTACAAAGGTAAAGATTTGGCTTGATAAGAATTCAATAGTACCTTATGACAATAATATACATGCAGAATGAGAGTAATGAACAGGTTTGACAGCTGTTTCGTAAGGAAGCGGTTTTTGCTTAGACCTGGAACTTGTAGACTAAATTAATATATAAACATGATTCATGATGAACAAATTGGTTTAAGCTAAGGACATTTAAATTAAAACAGTGTTCCACTTTTTTTGCACCTCAGTGTATAAATTTACCTCTATAATGAGAAAAAAAAGAAAAAAAACTATTGATGTAAAGCGATTTTATTTTTACATTACAAGATTAGTAAACCCTTTGGACCTAATATTTTGTACAATCTAATGTTTCATACTTATATGTTATCATATATTATCTGTATACAATTTATTATTTTGAATTCATTAGATAAAAAGTGATATACCTTCACATTTGACAGTTAATTGATAACTGTCAACAAGCATATTATGGATGTTTACATGTTTTCTGTAATAATTTTTTCTTAGTAGTAGCAGAAACATGTTGGAAATCCAAGATTTTATCTATATGAAAATAAGTTTGATTTTTACATATTTATTTACAACCTTTTTGCGTACAATTTTTAAATTGGTGAAAAACTAGAATTTTTCATCCACCATATAAGTATGTAAATATGATTTTAAAACTCAAAAATGGATGAATACATATTTTTGTACCTTTTATTCATAACAATCGTAATAATGGCGGAAAAGCATAATTTCCCATCCGCCATTTTGTTTTACAACATTTTCGATGTTAACAGCATAGTAAGCGACTTAAAATTCCCCAAGGTACTAAATTCATTAAAAAATATAATCTATTTTTCGATTTATTCCAATTATTTACTGTTTTGTTTACTATATAATTGAACCATTTCCGGACTTTATAATTGGTATAGTTCTAGTCTTGAGACCTTCCTTAATAAGTTGCAAAAGATTTCAAATCGATTTATCTACTTTCTATTTAATCCGAACTTTCCTACAATTGTTTAACTGGTTTCTTGTACTAGTTGTATATAGTTTTATTCATCTAAGTGCAGATAATTATACAATATTAACAAATTTTCACCCCATATTTTAGTAAAAGTTAAAAATAGCAACTCAACCTTAAATGTTTCAATTGGTGGAATGGCATTTAATATGTTAATTCACTAATATCTCATTTTCCTTATAAATATAACATTATAAAGACTTTTATAAATAAGGATTTTCAGTAAAAAAAAATACATGTTATATTCCTTTAACAAAAGTAGCTTGTACCTGTAGACCTACTGTTTTAGTTTTTAGATATTTAACCTGGAAGGATGTACAGTATGTTTTCATATATCATGCCTTTTGCTAATTTTTTTAAAATAAACTTAACCTCTTTGAGACCAACTTATAATTCAAAGAGTAAGCCAGAAATACCAGGCTATTTTAAAGGTTTTAGCCAACCTTAAGGGAAATAGCTATATTTTAATAACCATAAATAATATTGTCTTGAATCCTTTTTATTTGATAGACTATAAAATGGCTTTGAGAACTTATGGTTTTTATCTGAAAATATATATAGGTAAATACATAATCCTACTTATAACACGTTAGTAAATTTGAGAAGATGTTAAAAGGGAATTTTCAAACCACCTCTACCTATAATAAAAAAAACATACTGAGAAGTAAACCTACATTTTTTTGTAAGAATATAAACACCTAGAAAAATGTTCACTCTTAAGAAAACGCAGAGTTAGGAACATGACATTTATTACCATTTTATACAAAACCTTGAAAAACAATGGTATCTAGTAATATTGTCAAGATAAACATGCAAAAAATAATAGAACTCGAATCCAATGTAAGCAGGTTACATAAAAGATAACATATACAATCAAATATGTAAACTAACAACAAAGACAGCAAAATGTAAATATCATTGTTTGCATTGTAAACACAACTAAGCGACTGACGTAAACGGCTGTCGTCTACACACAGTTAGTAGGGATACTGTAACGCACTAAATAGACAGAGTATACAAACGTATTACTATAAAATCCATTAAATTTTATTGCCTTGGTTGTTTATCTATGTTATTTTGAGGAAATTATATCAAAATATGTTATAAGAAAAAAATAAAAAAGCATTACATAACTTTCGATTTGTCTGTATGTTGGTTTCCATACATTAATTTGTCTGTATGTTGGTTTCCATACATTAATTTTATGATACATTAATTATTAACCTGTTGGTTTCCAAGGGTTAGTAATTAATGTATACATTAGATGTTATGAAATAGTAATAAGTGTGACCAAGAAGATCACAACTGAATTTAGTTACAAATAGAAATACCTAAATATGACTTTGATCTTTCATTTTTCTAAGGCAGAAGAGAATATGTATAATGGCTAAACATAACACAATCAAATGAAATATTTTCTTTTGATAAATAATTCATAACCATTATAATTTACTCTTAGATGTAAAGTAACAGATTTTTGATCGTAAATCATATATGAATTACAAAATATTCATGTATGATGAAATTACTAATTTTTTTGCATAGTTAATATATAGTTAAACAAACACTTATAACCTTTACAATATTAAATGTAAACTTATTATTTAATTTTTATTGATAAAATGTATTACTGTTTGTTTTACAAAATGTATTGCTTGTACTTGGGTTTAGCTCGAATCAATATTTGTTTCCAATGCGTTTATTTAAATCTAAAGAAGAGATATGTTCGCTTTATAGTTCAACAAGTTGGGCGTAAAATGATAATTTGCCATTTAAGTCTGAACTTAAGTTGTAGGTTTCTTAAAATAAGTACTTAAATAAACTGAAACAATGTTATTAAAATGTTTTGTAAATTTAGTTTAGGTTGTACAGTTAAAACAAATATATTTATCTAGTCCTACTGCACGTTGTTTGATTATTTTTGGGGAACTCTTATCTTTGTATTTTTTCCATATTAAATATATCAAGAAAAATGAGTTCTTATTAATCCAGAGAATCTTTAAAACTAAGTTTTTAATTTATTTATTTCAAAAAGAATATGTCACATTTAATTATCTTACTCAGAAGAAGGATGTTAAGTAAATTTTATTGCTACAAATAAAAAATAAAGATGTGTGATAGTTGTATTTACTTTTATATTTTCTACTATTAAAAAAGATCAAAAGAATCAAATGTCTGCTATTTAAATTATTTTTCATAAGTAATATAAAGTTTAAAATTAGGGCTACTTACGTATTTTTAGGATGTAATAAAATTCAAACTGAGTACCCTTTAAATTTTTATTTAAATTATTTCACATATCATGTTTCAACTTAATAGTCATTTTCAAGTGTAAATTAAGTATATAACTAGCCGACCCGTGTGAAGCATTCGCACTGTATTCTCTTTAAATCCCTCTTAATTAAAGTGCACACAGTATAGTTAGTAACGCATAGTTAGAGTGCAATTTAACCTAATGTAAATATGGATTAAAGAAGAAATAAAATATGTGAGTTTAAATTTAATATAACTTATTTTATAAATGTTAGGTTAAGTTATTTACAAATTAACAGCATATTTACAAATTCAAAGTACCTCTTTAAACACTATGTTTGATGTGATTATGTGGTCATCGGTGATTGTTTGTTGGTGGGTTTCTTTGACACATATATATAGATGTCACTGAAAGAGCTCACCCTGGATAACGCCACATACAATTGACCATGTGAAAAAACAGGGTCTGGCAAGAACAATCCTGCCTTTGTTAGAGTCTGTCCCTGTGCCTTATTAATAGTCATGGCGAATGCAACTTTGATGGGATATTGCCTCCGAGTCAGTTTGAAAGGCACAGTAGGATCAGAAGGTGTTAGGTTAATGCGTGGTATAACGACAGTTTGACCAGAATCGATCAATTTTGCTGTGATAGTGTGGTTGCCCAAGTGAGTTACAACCAATCTTGCGCCATTAATTAAGCCCTGCTTAGCGTTTAGATTTCTAATCAACATGATGATGGCGTTCTTTTTTATTATCAGTTTATGTGGTGGCAACCCTGAAGGGCTTAATGAATTCAAAAATTCCAACGGATACACCTGAGCATTTTCCGTTTCTTTGCAGAGAACAGAATCAGAACTTAGATAAACTTTTTCATCTCCAGGTAACATATTTGAAACAACATAATCATTGATTGTGGTACAATTGTCATTTTTTGGACATAATATGGCTGATGAATACAATTGGTTGACATTGGATTCATTGATTTCGTTGACGTCAAAAACTTTGGAAATGAGCCTGTTGTAGTCAATGTGGCAATGTTTTGGAATTGCGATTGCTTGGTTGGGGTACTCTGGAACAAATTCTAAATCACCATTCCCTAATTTTAGTAACCATTCTGTGAAAACTTGGTCGTCATTTGCTCTCATGTTTTTCGTTAATTTGCGAGTTTTTACATGAGCCCACAATGGAGACCGTTTAACTGAACGTTCGACAATGGCTATTCTAGCGCCGTGTCTAAGTACTGGCAAAACTTGTCGGAAGTCACCTCCAAAGACAATAATTTTTCCTCCATAAGGTAGGTCGTTATTTATTATGTCTCGTAGGAGTCTATCAACTACGCCGAGTGTCTCTTTCGGAACCATGGACACCTCATCCCAGATGATGAGGTCTGCTTGACGCAGAAGTTGCACGTCCTTGGTGTGAGTGCGCATTGATCTGTGTCTAAAATGGGTACTGATAGTTTGAAGAGAGAATGTGAGGTTTTTCCACCTGGTAGAAGCTGTGCAGCAATTCCTGTCCACGCTACTGGGAGTACAACTTTGCTCTCTCCGCGCAAAATATGGCATAGCGTTTTGTAGACGAAGGTTTTACCAGAACCTCCAGGACCGTCAATGAAGTAAGAATTTGGAATTTTGTTTCGTACTGAATGAAGTACCTCATCAGTAATGGCCTTTTGTTCATCATTTAGATTTCCGTAAGCTGTTGTTCCGTTTGCTTGCTCTTCTTGTATGTTGTAGAGGGTTTTTGTAGTTTGTTCCAAGGTAACAACTGGCATCGGCAGATGAAAACCTTCACAGTTTCTACCATGCTGAGTAAACATTTCTTCTAGCTGCTGCAGCGTCAGGTTGTAAGCTTGTGTGGGCATGTGTTGCATTAGGAAATTTTCGCTAAGTGCGTCTTTAAAAGTCTCCCAGAGCTCCGGTATGTTAGCTGGAGAGCAGAAAATGCAGATTGTTGAAAAAGCCATCTCAATTGAGTTGGCATCTGGTGTCCGGCATCTTCAAGCAGACAATCTTTCCACTCAGCGTCGTTGACCACCAGGTGGAGTTTTTCTGCAGCTTCTTGAAAGGAATTGCATAGATTTCCATCTACCGTCCGAATGTCCTCAAACGACAGTGGGCCTCTAACGTGGAGAAGTAGTACTCGCAGATAATAGCGTTCAATATCAGAGGGACTTACGGTGAAAATTCGTCCAATGCATTTGGTCTTATTCTTGCGGACGTTCCATTGGCCGTTGGTCCACACGAAGTGTTCAGGAATCTCGTGGTAAAGGTATGCGCGTGCAGCAATATTGGTTTGACACAATATAAAAAAAACCCATAAGTTTGGAGGTACGCTCAAAGTTGACGTCATTTTCTTCTCCAGCTTGAAAGAAGAGTAATTGTCCCTCCGGTAAATGGACAGGGAGTCGCTCGATGGTGTGAGATCGATGGAAAAGCTTCCGTTCAAGTATGCGCCACATCGCCTCGGGGGGGCTCACATATCGGCAGCTCAAGAAGTTATCGATTTCTTCAAAGTTGATGCATTGTTGCCCTTCATCATTGGAGGTCACATGTAACGCAGCACAGTCATAACCCTTGTACACATATTTATAAAGATTTTTGACAGATTTAATTGAAGCGCAATGTTCCACATTAATGTGAGCATCGTATTTCCTACTAAGCAATCTGTTGTAGGGCACAATCCATCGATTATCAATATCAAGCGATCGTACAGTCATTGTAATGCCATCATCACGTCTCCTATAAATTGGATAGCCATTGACGTTTATATTTGTTTCACTTTGAAAATCTTTAGGAAAACCTTTGGTATAGGTTCCCTCTTTCATGCAAGGGCTATTCTGGTTTATATAACCGCATGGTCCGTGTACCATACTTTCTTGAATGACTTTAAAAAGGCCGGGGTCGGTGTCTTTATCGGGAATTTCAGCACAGATCAAAGAGTCTACATCTTCTGGAGAACGCAATTTATCTGCATCAGCCAAAATAAGCAAGATGTGACAATGAGGAAGGCCCCGTTTTTGAAACTCAACAACCGCGACATAGGCAATGACTACGCCAAACACATGTTTTTTCAATAGATCATCAAAGATTGCTTGTAATTTTAGGTGAAAAACTCTTGTTACCAAGTCAGGTCTATGTTCAACTTTCTCGTATGGCTTAAGTTGAGAGGTGATTTCAGGCCATTTTGGATTACACGTGACTGTTACAAATACATCTGGTTTGCAAAATCGGGCAACCATAGTCATTGAGTCTTGATAGTTTTGAAGCATATTGCGGGGGCTGCCAATGTAAGTAGATGGAAGAACTACAGGAATTCCAGCAATCGCGCCTCTATGTTGATCATCAGCATGAAGGTAGTCCATTAAACCTTTGTACGTATCAGCCCGCAACTCTTTTTGATGAGATCTGATAAATGCCAACCTCGAACCCTCCACTTTTACAAAACTGTCTACAATATATTGCTGGAATAATTTTCCTGAAGCATTCAATATGCTGACACAATCCCTCACTGCCAAACGATAACAATAATACTGTAACTGGGTTGTGGCTGTCCGCGAGGCAGTAGCATGGATTGAGACATGCTGCAGACCTGTAGTCCAACCTGAATCACCAAGTGGGAAAAGCAACGGGTAGCATAACGGATCACAGTGAGGATTTAAGTATGATATCTTGGTAAGTGCACCAGTTATTTTGGAGTACATGACAAAGTCAACCTTACCTGGAGGCGTTCCATCATTTGTGACAAAAACAGCAGCAACCTCACTAACTGCAGGTGCATTTGATCTTCCAGGATGGAAGGCATTGGTTGTCGTGAACTGTATTATTAATTCTGGTGCAGAGGTGTCTAGGTCTTTGAGATATTTGAACAACTGAGCATAAGGGTTGTGCCTATCAAGCATTGCTTGCAGGCGAGACATTAATTCTCTGCGACAGTTCCTATTCGCTTCATTGTCGGTACGATGCTGTAAGGTAGTGTCAAAATCTAATATGAAAAGGCCAGCATAAGATGGGGCAACTCCTGGAGGAGGTTGTAAACTTCCTATCGTATGATATATTTTTCCATGTACTTTAAAACAAAAAGGCCCTCTACCAGAAATGTGAACAGAGCTAACTTGGACCGAAGCAAAGGCTAGAGCATTGTTAAATTGTCTAATATTTTCAAGATAGTTTTTTGTATCAGCATTATTTTGCTCTATGAGTGCTTTTAACTCATCACAAACTTGAATAGGTGGTAAACTAACCTTACCTTTATGACAGCACATAGTTGCTGTATCCGCATCAATCTCACCTGCAAACAATTTTGCTGAACAATGAACACATATTTTGTCCATCTCACCAACCGAATGAGTTTGCACTTCATAGTCTTTTGGGAAAAGCCGAGCAGAACAATAAGTTTTAGGCAGTTTTTGTATCTGTCGCGTTGACGTGACATTCATATTTAGCTGTTGTAAGTAAGGCATTGACACATAGTTATTCTCCAGGCGCTGTTGTTGGTGTGCATGCAGCATGTTCTGCCTGCGATTCCGTTGTGCCAGTCTATCCCTTTCAAGTCGTTCTTGACGTTGCTCGTCACTTTCTCCAGCATATCTCCTTCTGTTAGCCCAGTCACGGGTTAGGGGTTGTGCCCTTCCTCTCCGTGGTGGTCTGCCTCGGCGATGTCCTATTGCACTTGATATCATTTGTAGCTGAGACCCAAAAGGAAATGTAAAGCAATAATTGTGGTCAGGTCAAATGGAAAGTAATTTTTTGAAATTGTACAATATTGGAAGTAACATTGAAACCTGTAATAAAGAAAAGATAATAGGTTATGATTGAAGATGGAATTCTTAAATAAACATAGAACGGTTGGTAGGTTTGTCAAAATGAAGGCTATCTAGTAAATAAAGAAATAATATAAAAGCTAAAGAATCTATGTGCTACTTACCTTTGAGTTTGGACTAAGTATTGTTCGTCGTCGTAAATGTAGCAAAAACAAATCAATCGGATTTGAGAAATAAACATTTGTTCGTTTTGATTTATTTAATTCTTATGTTACAGCTGATCGAATAATGTAAATAAACATTTCAAGTTTAAAGTACTCGCAGAATGATATAATAGGTCGTTTTTCCAAAAAACTATTGGAAAATGAGAGATTTTATATATTTTCATCAAGTAGTGGGTAAAAAAAGCTTTAAAATGACACCTCATTTATTAAAATTGGTGAAGAATTAAGGGAGTTATGGCGTACCGACAAAAAAAAGTACTTTAGAAATTATAAAATACTAGCTGAACCCGGTGGACGTTGTCTCGCCTTTCATTTTTCATTGACATACCAAATTAAAGCAATAAAAAGAATTATAGAAAAAAACCATTATTTATTAAATGAGTGCAAGAGGGCAAACAATATTTTTGGTCTTCTTATTTGGTGTATAAATGTAAAGGTTTTTTGTAGTGTGTGCTACACTCTCAAGGTGAAATGTAAAACTACAATAAATCAAAACATATACAGTACTGTTGTAGTGAGAACTTCAATCTGCTTATGGCAAGTGAAACTACATTAAACCACACAGTCATATGTTTTTTGTAAACAATTCAGATTCTCCATTTGAATAACATGGGATCTTTAGGAGCCCGTGGGGCGGGACCCTGTGGACGGATCTGTATCAAACTTCACAGAAACCATCTCGGGAGTATACAGGACAACATCCTAAAGTTTCATGGCGATCGGTTGGATGGTTTGGCAGCGCATAAACTTCAAACATATATATATATATACAAACATCCTCTTTTATAAATATAGATATAGATAATTATTTAATAAAATTTTAAAACGTGTGGTTCTTGTAAATATTGATGAAAATGGATAAGTTGGTGATATTTTTTAATAATAATTTTGAACAATGTTAAAAATAGTAAAATGCCATGCAGTGTAGGAACACAAGCCATGTCGGAGATGGTTACTCAACAAACACAAACTGATACATATTCTAAAACTATAACAACAATCAATGAACTCTTCAGCATAAGCTGACTCTCAGATGATATGCTACGGAAGTACTTTGATTTGATTGGTAATGTTTGTGTTAAAGATAACTCATGCCCGATCATCAACCCAACTGTGAGTCATGCTATAAAAATGTTTGTAAAATTGAAGACTTTCTTGATCCCCTAGAAATTGGAAAAAAGAATTATTGGTGTTACCAGTTAACGATTCTCACCAGCTGTTTCCTAGTGGTAATCAAGGCTCTCACCGGAGTATACTAATATACAAGATGAAGAGTAATAATTTTTTTCATATTGACTCACTGCAGAACCGCAATGGAAACTCTGCTGTGACATTAGCAAGTAAACTTCTTTATTATTTAAAAAAAAAAACAAAGTGATAAACTGTATGTAAAAGTAATTAATGGTCCCCAGCAAAATAACTGTTACGATTGTGGTGTATTTGCAGTGTTGGCTGTTGAGTTCCTTATATCTGGAGTAATGAATGGAATCACCAACATAAATATGACAGAGTTTGAGAAACAGGAGGTCACAGAGATGGACTTAACTCAAAAAAGAGCTAGCCTAGCATATGTATTGAATAACAAACACTTTATGACCAGTGAGAGGCTGCAATCACTAATGTTGACTAGATGTGCTAAGAGAGGCTCTCAGTACACTTTACAGGATACTGATGAAGTTAAAGAATCAGCTTCAGACAACTATATGAAGCAAGACATTAATAATAAGAAATTACAAGAGGAATGGTCTACGGTTTCCAATCAACATAAATACAAAAGAAACAACATAAGTAATTTTGAAGAAATATACAGACAACTTGAGGAAGACATCTATAAGCATAACAGATTTGCTTGCCTAGATAATAACTTAATTAAAATAAATTATAATGACACCAAATCTGAAATCAAAACTAGAACTGGTCAATCTGGCTTCTCCTTAAAAATAAAAACTGCAACTCTTAAGAATAAAGATTGTGCTCATATCAAGATAACAGATGGAAAGTCAAGTGCCCAACATTTACATAAAAACAAATTCAAGGTAACATTAATAGGAGACAGCCAAGGAAGAGACTTAGCAAAATATATTAAAAACCAAGTGAGTGATGAATACAAGGACTATGGCCATATACAGCCAGATGCACATCTTGAAGCAGTTATGAAGTCTGCTACTCTATATTTATAAAAGAGGATGTTTGTGTATATATATATATATATATATATATATATATATATATCTATATTTATAAAAGAGGATGTTTGTATATATATATATATGTTTGAAGTTTATGCGCTGCCAAACCATCCAACCGATCGCCATGAAACTTTAGGATGTTGTCCTGTATACTCCCGAGATGGTTTCTGTGAAGTTTGATGCAGATCCGTCCACAGGGTCCCGCCCCACGGGCTCCTACAGATCCCATGTTATTCAAATGGAGAATCTGAATTGTTTACAAAAAACATATGACTGTGTGGTTTAATGTAGTTTCACATGCCATAAGCAGATTGAAGTTCTCACAACAACAGTACTGTATATGTTTTGATTTGATTGTAGTTCTACATTTCACCTTGAGAGTGTAGCACACACTACTTTTACTTGATCAGATGATCTGTATTATTGGTGTTAACCTTTTTTCCTCGGTAATTAAAACATGTGGTGAAACGTGAAAATAAAAAATAAATAATTATTTGTTTTGCAGTTTACTTTTTATGACATACCTCCTAAAAAATCTAATATTGGAAGAAGAAGCAAAAATGCTCGAATTCTTTCAGCTATTAGGTTCTAAATCAAACTCAATATTATGACCGGCGAAGCGGGCGGGTACAGCTAGTATATATATAAAAGAGGATGTTTGTATATATATATATATATATATATATATATATATATATATATATATATATATATATATATATATATATATATATATATATATATGTTTGAAGTTTATGTGCTGCGAAACCATCCAACCGATCGCCATGAAACTTTAGGATGTTGTCCTGTATACTCCCGAGATGGTTTCTGTGAAGTTTGATGCAGATCCGTCCACAGGGTCCCGCCCCACAGGCTCCTAAAGATCCCATGTTATTCAAATGGAGAATCTGAATTGTTTACAAAAAACACATGATTGTGTGGTTTAATGTAGTTTCACATGCCATAAGCAGATTGAAGTTCTCACAACAACAGTACTGTATATGTTTTGATTTATTGTAGTTCTACATTATACCTTGAGAGTGTAGCACACGCTACTTTTACTTGATCAGGTGATCTGTATTTGGTGTTAACCTTTTTTCCTCGGTAATTAAAACATGTGTTGAAACGTGAAAATAAAAAATAAATAATTATTTGTTTTGCAGTTTACTTTTTATGACATGCCTCCTAAAAAATCTAATATTGGTAGAAGAAGCAAAAATGCTCAAATTCTTTCAGCTATTAGGTTCTAAAACAAACTCAATATTATGACCGGCGAAGCGGGCGGGTACAGCTAGTAACTCATAATTTAAATGTTATAATAAAAATGATTGGATTATATTAATGTGCGGCTGTAGGCTAATGACGTTGCAAATTTCAAAGGGGGTGACCACAAATATATCATAAGGCATATTACAAATCTTGAAAGCACTGTGGACAACCTTTAAAACACTAACTTGATTATTTCCACCATACCTTACCGATACAATCTTCACAATTTTTTCCCTCAACGTAGAATAGTGGCAGAAGTTAACAATGAGGTCAGAAAGTTGGTATATAATAATCCTAACACTCATCTACTGGACTTTTATCTTTTGGAGGTAATGTATCATGGTAGACATGGATATCATATTAATCGTAGAGGGAAAAAACATCTGTCAAAATTGATAGGCAACAAGATTTTTAAGGCAAACTTGACTGAAACTTGGCAGGAGAGTAATCTATGAGTATCATCAAACATCAAGGACTCGCCTACTATGTCGGAATCATCTCTCTGGTATGGTCAGGGCCGCCCAGAGACTTTTGGTGGCCCCGGGGCAAAGTTTACCATGTGGCCCCTTCCTTCACTTCAAAATAAATTTAATTAGTCTGATTGTCAAATATACTATAATTGATATTTTACTTTTAGCACATTCTACAATATTCTTACCATCTCTTCCGTTAGATTACTTATTGTAATTAAGATTCTTGTTCATGGACGTTTTCTCAGGGCTAGCTGCGAAGCTCCGGTAAGCGTTTCTCTAATTATCATATACTTTTTAAACATTTTCTTAAGTATTACCGCCACAATAACATCAATATCTTGTAACTAAACTGCTATTCTTTAATATTAAATAAATAATAACGAACCAAGCAATGCCACAGTCAGTTGCATAGTTGGGCGCAGCAGCTCTTCGATCGCCAGTTGAGGAGCCATCCTCGCCAATGATATTAGCTGTGGGTGAGGGAGGGAGGGGCCAATAAATTTGTATAGGTTACTTGGCTTCGCTAGCAAAAGAGCAAGTTTAGACTGAGAGTGGCCGAATGTTTAGGAAGTAAAATAATTTGGCGAGCGCGAACATCTAGTGCTTTAAAAACAGTCAACTGAGAGTTGAGGTTATGTTATTGTTTTCAAAACAGGTTGTAGACCACTGGGTACGTAGCTTATTGATGTTGGATATTAAAACATCTAGTTTATACTCGTGATTTTAGTTTGTCTTTGTGCTAAACTTTAAAACTATTCAATTTTTATTTCACAGGCATAAAAGGCATTTTGTACCAACTCAATTTTCTCAGCATAAAACACAGTAAAATTTATGTCTGTCAAATTGGACACTATATCATTGATGTACATCACAGTGTACACGTCCGTACAGTGACAGTAGTATTGACCCTCCTGCTCAACAATACATGTACAGTGGTTCAATCTTAGTTAATTTTAATTATCACGCAACAAACAATAAATAAATACTGTATTAATGATTGTCAAAAATATAAATGGCTTACTCGTTCGTCAGTGACAGTAAAAAATTATGAAAACTATTTTGATTGGTCGTAGATTTTGTTATGTTAATGAATGACAACATTAGTCAATTATGCTATTTGTTTGGGAACAACCCGTACTTGGGCATAAATGGTTTTTAATCAAGAGCTACTCTACTGAGTATGTTAAGAATACACCCCTGTTCCTGTTACAGTTTCAGGGTAAATTAAACCAGACAATAAAAGAGTTACAACAAGTTAAATGTCACAAAATAAATAATATATAAAAGGAGTTGTACAAATATTAACAATGATGAAGATGTTTTATCTATTTGACGGTGTAATTTAAGATCTCCTCTTTTCATTAAGACCTATTCATTAATTGGTCGGTAGCGTAGTTTGTTCAATCCCAGCTTCATGAGCTAAAGGTTGTCAGTTCGATCCCAATCAGAGTCATAATACATTTTGAAAAGGATCAGCTGATAACCACCGGCTGTTCATTTGTCATTGGGCTATTAATTAATGACACTTTCTAAGGAATAGTCGACCTTAGTTTGTAACAATGACTACATTCGCTCATCTACACTCATTCGAAATCCATATTCGCCCATATCTTGACGATCGGCGTCTTATGAATAAATAAATAAATATGTCATATTATTTTGGTAAAATGCCTTTACGAACATCCAAATCATAATAACTAGTAAATTTAAAATGTTAAAGGAAACATTACAGTAGAGAGAAAGTAAAAAAAATTGCATGTACAGTAAACTCTGGTTAACCGGTTAAATATGATGGAAGGTGAATCCGGATAGTACAGAACGTAACAAAATTATAATTTTTAGACAAGATTATGCCACGCAATTCCTCCCGCGATAGCGTAGGGCAAGTTGAATGTGAATCCGTGTAGGAGTACTCTAAAAATCCACAATAATAATCGCTCTAACAATGACTACATTGGCTTATATACACTTATCGTTACCATTAAAAAACCCCAAATTTGCCCGTATCTTGACGATTACATTATACCAACATGTAAATAAATTAAATGAATACTCGAGTGTTAAGTTTTATTTTCTCCAAATATAACGACAACAAAGTTTTTAAACATTTAAAGAAAGTCGTACAGTGTTACTGTTATAGCAATATGCAGTGTTTTATAGTGTGGTAGTAATATACGTCTCGTGGCATTTGTCCGCACACCCATCCATACACGAATAGTGTATTAACCCACCCGCCCACCCATACACTTAAGTGGCACTAACACACCCACCTACCCATACACGTACGGTGGTATTGACCCACCCACCCACCCATACACATACTATGGTATTGACCCACCACCCACCACCCACCCATACACATACTATGGTATTAACCCACCCGCCCACCCATACACTTAAATGGCACTAACCCACCCGCCCACTCATACACGTACGGTGGTATTGACCCACCCGCCCACCCATACACGTACTATAGTATTAAATCCAATACAGTACCATTGTACGTGTATGGGCGGTTGGGTCATTACCACAGTACGTGTATGGGTGGGCGGGTGGGTCAGTATCAATGTACGTGTATGGGCGGGTGGGTTACCACCATGTTTTTTCACATAAAGTGGATCTGACCCACCCACTCTCCTATACAAGGCATCATACACACATTTTGTTGCACATCCGGTAAGCGAGCGGTGATGTTGTTGTATGCATATTTACCAGATTTAAGTACCTAGAAATCTACTATAATTTAGTGGTTTCATCGTTAATTTATTCTTTTTATACTGTAAACATATATAATTTACTTTGCAGTATATTACAATACTATATTGAAACATTTATAGGCTATTTTTATTGATTTCAATAAAACGTTACCATAAATTACTGGGCTTAAACTTTAGCTTTTTGTTCTCTCAAAATCTGGAAATGGAATATTAATCATAGCAAATTAAATTAATCGATAATTATAGTAGTTTACTAGGAAATCCAAAAGAACGCATTAAATTACAGAAATATCACACTATACAATACAACAATAACAAAATATTTCTTTACTGGACGACAGTAAACAAACATACTAATGATTGACGATGTCCCCTCTCTACCCTTCATGACAATTAATTGAACTCTTCCAGCCACGTTGTTACAACATTGTATATTTTGCCTGCGGGTTTTTTGGGTGCAAAACACAGTTACTACTGAAATACGACTACTATTTCTTAAATTTAGTGCATATATTGAAAAATTGCACTAAATTACTGCAAAGAGGAAATAGTGCAACGTTACCACGTTCGAACGGAGTGCCGCCGCCTACTACCAGCTATGAAACCAAGTTTGTAAGAACCTTTTCTCATAAAGACTTTTCGACCTTTTTAAAATGTTTTTACTTTAATTTTGTTTGCTTATTTAATTGTGTTGTTCTTAGGCTTCCACTTTTTTTACAATTTATTAATTTGCATACTTTAGGACGCAGGTTACTGATCACTTGTTTTCACATGAAATAGATCTATTATTTTGCAACGATGAGTCAAGGTATTTTCGAAACACTAAATCAAGATTATTTATCTACATAAACAAAATTAGTGAAAAAATATAAAATAAGGATAAAAGCTTAATCAACAAACCACTACAAATACAAATCAATTCGCAATTGCTGTATTATCTTAAGTTTATAATAGTAATATATCATAACTAATGGTTTTGTAAGGATAATAACGTGACCAAGCGATTGATTTTCCTACCACTAAAAGCCAAGATAGAGTTGAATTTAGGACAAGTATAACAATTTAGTTTGAAGTAGTATATACTTTTGAAATTAAAGTTAAAAAATAAAACATACAGAAACGTTCTTGTCCACCTTGTATTAAAAACGTCCAAAAACGGAGTTTTGAGTAATACAAATGTAAAGTTAGTGGATCTTTTGGCATGTTTTATATAAATAGTGCACGAAAACAGGACATCTCATAGAGGTGACCCACTGTCCACACCACTCATTATATGTTCGCAAACTGGAATTTATATTTTGGTGTGTTCACAAGCTGCATGACTTTACACTTGTTCGCAAACAAGACAACTGTTCACACACTAACCAGAGCGTATGCTGTCACACCACTATGTCGACCGCTGACAAACTTCAAAGACCAGTGTATAACTTGCTCCAAAAGGCTCCCTGGTTGCTATAAAACAAATGGTTTAGTTTAAACGTTTTAAAACTAAAACTGGAAGACTTATCTGGCCTAATATCACTTTTGATATAGGCCTGAATCGTTTCTTATCTAGTAGATTACTAAGTATTTTCTTTTTTGTTGCATGAAATGTGGCCCCCCCTGTTAACTAAGTCTGTGTGGCCCCGGGGCAATTTGCCCCTTTTGCCCCCCCCTCTGGGCGGCCCTGGGTATGGTTGGCCGGACACTAAGGTCCTCCGATGATGGAAAGCCTGTTTCAGTGACTACCAGCTCACTATTCACTGTCGGTGGTGCTTGAGGGCCAATAAATAAATCAATAAATTTGGATCGGCCTGTAAGTGAATCTCCTGGGATCTCTGTCCCAGCCTGTGGTGATGGTGTCCCACTCAGCGACTGCCCTGGCCTACCAAGAACCATGCGCAAAATGACGTCCAATTCTGCATCTCAGTCTTCAGTCAGTGTCAGAGAAGGTCAAGATGTCTATAATTTGGAGCTCAGTGAGGGCAGTCTTTGGATGTAACCCCTAACGCTAAGATTTCTTTTTTAGGCTAAGAGCCTCATGGACTTAGGGTTGGACTAGATGTAGGTGTTCAGGGGCTAGTCAGCGAGCTGTAGCTGATAAGTTTGATGTGTTTAACTGTGGCATTCATAATAAAAATGTTATTGACTCTGATTTTAATTTAATGCATTTAAATATACAATCTATTAGAAGTTCATTTAATGAACTGGAGTTACTTCTTGAAAGTGAAATTGATGCTCAAGTAATTTCATTGAATGAGCACTGGTTGACAGCGCCAGAGCTTGAGCTTTATGTATCAAGGGAATACAAACTTGGCTCTGCATTTTGCAGGTTGGCTGATTATGGTGGCTCTTCAATTTTGATCAGGGATAATATTACTTTTGATATAATGGAAGTTTCAAATTTTGCAGTATAACAGGATTTTGAAATTTGTGCTATAAAACTGTTATAGTTAAAACTAATTATTATATCTGTTTATTCATCTAAAACCAACAACAGAAACTTTGTCAATATACTTGAAGATTATCTTGAATGCCTCAATAAATACAATTGTAGATATTTTATCTTAAGTAGTATAAATAGGGCAGTTTTAGGCTCACTTTTCTAGCCTCTGATTGGTCGAGAGCGGTCACGTGACTTTTCCAAGATGGCGGCGCCCATGTTTCCCGCCAAATTTCCTAACCTCACTTTTCCTAACCTCAAATGTCCCTCAAATTCCCCTCCAAATTCCCACATCATACTATATAAAATGCACTGTTAACCTTGTTATACTATATAAAATACACTCTTTTTCCATGTTATACTATATAAAATGCACTGTTAACATTGTTATACTATATAAAATACACTAACTTTTTCCATGTTATACTATATAAAATGCACTTTTTTTGTCCAATATGGCATCTTTTTCCATGATATACTATATAAAATGAACTTTTTTGTCCAATATGGCGTATTTTCCCTCCCGCGCCAACTCACACCCCGTGGGAAAATTCCCTCCAAAAATTCCCTCATCCAAGATGGCGGCCTTTATACTATATAAAATACACTATAATAAATGGCTAACGCGTCGTCTGCTGGTCTGGCGCGCATGCGCGTTGTTACTCTAATCATATATACACTATAACAAATTTAATATTCCATACACTATAATAAAATTAATATTTCATATACTCTATGTGGCTGACGTGATCGCAGCGCCCCTAGCGGCAACGTCGATCGCAGCGGACCTGGCGACATCAGCTGTGCGCGGGTGACGCATGCGCAGGGAATTGCTACTCTGTGGCAATATACACCATAACAAACGCAAAATTTCATGGCCGGGCTTTATTGCTGTTATCACATCACTTGACCTCTAGGGTTATCACGTGGAGCGTCCATGCGGTGCTGATTAATGTAACACTGACCTCAAAGGTCAACCCGTGGCTGTTATCACATCTGCTTCCGTTACCACACAGGATGACGTAATCAGAGTTTCATGTCTGGACAGGCGCGTGACCGAATTGCCCCCTCCCCTCCCTCACCATCCCTACTTAACCAACCAACACGATCAATCTTTCTCACTTCTGCTCTTGCGCTCATACTGATCAGACGTGTCCTCACTTTGCTCCTCGATATCAGTAATTATTCTCATCATAAATACAATTATTCTTGAAATTTATATTTTAATCTTTGTTCTCTGTACGGTATTTCAAAGTAAAAATCAATAATTTGAATATCCTCGCTTTTTTTACTTTAATTTAATAATTAATTTTTAATCAATTTAAAGTAAATTTAATTGCATCCTAACCTAACCATGGAATCCTTTGCCATTAACGATAACCTGGTCACCATCTCCCGCCAATTTGACACTTCCAGTCCCGATCTCCTTAACGTACTTACTAGTCACAAAAATAAAATCATGGTCGAAATAAATAAACGCCTAAACAGGTTCGGGGGAGTAAAATGGTACATTGCGGTTCAAATTAAATTTTCCAAAATTGTTAACAACGAAGAAATCTCAACAACACCTTTCTTTCACGGAAAAACTCGTCCCTTGTTACCTTCTGATTCTCTAGATGTACAATACTCTGAAGCTACAGACAAAATTTTAGAAAGCGTGGCTAAGTGGGTGAGCCAGGGAAGTGGGTGGGTAATAGAAAATGTTTTACGACTCGATTTGTTTATTGTTAAATTTCAACCTTTGTACGCCTCTTCTTTCATACCCACCCCGAAAAAAATCTCAAACTCTATGCATGGAATTGTAAATATTAAAAATGACGATCAAAAATGTTTCCTGTACTCTGTACTTGCCCAATTGTACCCCGATAAACATAGGCGAGTAAGTTATTAAAAAAAATTTAAAATAAATTAAACATGTCTGGGATTAGCTATCCTGTCAAAATTACCGATTTAGATAAATTTGAAAAACTGAACCCTGCTTTATCTGTAAATGTCTTTGGATTTGAAAACGACGAAATTTATCCTTTACGTATAACCAAAGAAAAATTTAGAGCTCACCACATCAACTTACTATTACTGACTACTGACACAACTACTCACTACTGTCTCATTACCAACTTGTCCCGACTGCTAGCTCACTTGACTAAATACGCAAATGCATCTTACTACTGTGACTACTGCCTATACAAATTTTGGACTAAAGACTTACTTACTAACCACTTACCTTTGTGTTCACCACACGGTGCACAAAAGACTAGACTTCCTACTGATGACGAAAAATACATGTCCTTTAAAAATTACACTCTAACTCATAAAGTACCATTTACTATTTACTGCGACTTTGAGTCCTTTGTCGTACCTATCCCTACTACAATTAACGACCCATCTACGTCACACACGACCAACACTGCCCATCACGTCCCCTCTGGTTTTTGTTACGTAATCATTGACAGTAATGGCAAACCAGTAAAACAACCTAAAGTCTATAGCGGCCCCGATGTTGTAGATACTTTTCTAAATTCTTTGATTGAGGAGTCTAAAGAGCTCTTACCAATTTTAAAAAAGAATATTCCTATTAATATGTCTCCGCAAGACAAAATTATTTTCCAAAATGCTACCACCTGTCACCTTTGTCAAAAACCTTTAGACGGTGACAAAGTGGCCAATCATAATCACCTAACGGGCGAGTTCTTGGGACCCGCCCACAATTCATGTAATCTAAACTATAAAGTTCCCGATCACATTCCAGTCTTTTTCCATAACCTCAGAGGTTATGACTGCCACCACTTGATCCAAGGGTTAGGTAAATTCAAAAAAGAAAAACTGTCATGTATCGCTACAACCAGTGAGCGGTACATTTCAGTCACCCTTGAATCTTGACGATTTTTGGACTCACTCCAATTCCTTAACGCTTCTTTGGACACACTCGTGTCCAACTTAGTTTCTGACGGGGCATCAAAATTCAAAATTTTAGGGCAGTGTATGACCAACACAGACTTACTTCTACGCAAAGGTGTCTTTCCCTATACTTACATGACCGATCAATCAAACTTTAACGATACTGAACTTCCTCCCAAGGAGGCGTTCTATAACGACCTCATCAAAACACCAATCACTGATGACGACTACACACATGCCCAAACTGTATGGTCAACCTTTGGTATGACTTCAATGAAAGAGTACCATGACCAATACTTACTGACTGACGTGTTATTACTTGCCGACGTCTTTGAAAATTTTAGAACTACTAGTATGACTTACTACGGTATTTACCCCTATAACGTCTACTCTGCCCCAGGACTAGCATGGAATTCCATGCTAAAAATGACAGACGTATGTCTTGAACTACTCACTGACATTGACCAACACCTCTTTGTCGAGTCTGGGATCCGGGGCGGTGTCTCCATGATACCTAACCGGTACGCCCAGTCCAACAACCCTTACGTACCCAACTTTGACAACAAAAAACCGACTAATTACTTACTTTATCTTGACTGTAACAATTTGTACGGGACCAGTATGTCTGATAGACTCCCAGAGTCTGACTTTAAGTGGACTGACCCTCAAGACATTGACTTTACAAAAGTACCCGATGACTCTGACACTGGATATATTTTAGAAGTCGACTTACACTACCCAGACCATTTACACGACTTACATTCTGACTTTCCACTGGCCCCCGAACGAAAAGTAGTGACAGACGACATGCTTTCCCCCTACTGTAAGGACTTACTTCATGAACTCGACTACAAACCGCCCAAGACTGAAAAACTACTAACTACACTGTGTGACAAAACCAAGTACGTTGTACACTACAAGACTCTAAAACTTTACTTACAACTTGGACTTGTACTGACCAAAATTCACAGAGCTCTAAGTTTTAAACAGTCTGCCTGGTTAGCCCCATTTATCAACTTTAATACAGAGAAAAGAAAATGTGCCAAAAATAATTTTGAAAAAGATTTTTTTAAGTTAATGAACAACGCTACGTACGGGAAATCATTGGAAAATGTTAGGTCGCGTATTGATTTTAAACTAGTAAATAACGAAAAACAATTGGTTAAATGGACAGCTAGTCCCAGACTTAAAACATTTTTTGCTTACAATAAAGATATCGCGGGATTGGCTTTGAAAAAACAAACGATCTTTTTAAACAGACCCATTTATGTTGGATTTACAGTATTGGAAATTTCAAAATTAATAATCTACAACTTTCACTACAACTGGGCAATTGCAAAGTATGGGAAAAACATAAAACTTTGTATGACTGACACAGACTCACTATTCTACAACGTATATACTCTCGACGTTTACGCAGATATGAAAAACGAATTATACCTTTTTGACACGTCCGACTATCCACCTATCCACCAATGTTACAGTGTAGAAAAAAAAGCGTTAGGAAAATTTAAAGATGAACTAAACTCAAATCCGGCTAGGGAAATAATTGGCTTGAGAGCGAAATGCTACTCCGTTCTAAATTCAGATCTAGAGGAAAAGAAGATAGCCAAAGGCGTACCCCGAGTCACGATAAAAAAACAATTAAAACACGAAATGTACAAAGATTGTTTGCTTAATCATTTGACAAAAACAACTTCCGCTCTGTTATCCGTAGTGAAAAACATAAAATTTACACACAACACATTTCAAAATTATCACTTTCCCCCTTTGACGATAAAAGATACATCTTGGAAAACGGTATTGATACACTAGCATACGGACACAATTTAATTAGCAAAAAACGAGCTTTAGAACACGACCATAATTACCCAACTAAAAAACCAAAACTAAAATAAAAATGTACCTTACAAAATAAAAATTTATAAAAGCAAACTCATCTTGACGTAAGTCGTCCTCCTCGATCTCCATCCTCTCCATGACTGTCCACCACTCCCTCCCCCCACCACATCCATCCTTATCGCACTAATGGCATCGATCCCACTACATCGGAACCTTTCTAAAATATTGAACAGTTTTTTGTACATAACTTATCCGTATAATTATACTTTAGCAGTTTCAATGTACATGCAAAGTCTACAATGTTACAGGATGTGACTCACCAAATAGGTGAAATATCAGCTTACTTTAATATAAAGATCATATAATTTCAAATACATAAAAAATGTAAATTAAAAGTATTCATGTTTGAACATACATTATTTCTGTACCATAACTCTTGGTGTGAGATGAATTAAGTCCGGGTGCTATGATCCGTTACGTACGTGACCATAGACCCATATGGTGGCTGTGCCCTATCCTACTGTAATGGTACGGTTAGTGGACCTGTATGAATGAAGGTGCTACAGTCTGACCATGACAAGTGGAATATGGCTGTTAGACCTTATGATACGAGTTAGATGGTGGTTACATGAGGAGTGTGATTGCGATCAACTCAGAGTGAATGCCTCCGGAAGGGTTATGGGACAGTGGGTCCTAGATGACAACGTCATCTAATGACTTCCTACGAATGTATGTTACTCGTTAAGTAAAGCTTTACAATTGGCAGGGAGGCAGTAAACTTTATTTCTATTATTTTTATGGTCGACTGCCACCGTATAGAGCGAGGTTGGGGCTCTATACACCAAAAAAATCCAAATAAATTGTTAAACATTACTTGAATCCTTCCATTCTTCCACTATGAGTATAAGAGAGCAGATAGCAAGGGAGCTACATGCTCCAGTTAGAAAAAAAATCGCTACCTGTAGAAGTAAAGGGAATACAAGACTTGTTCCAAACTGACTTGGTCGAAATTATACCTTATTCTAGGGTACAAGTACATCTTCACAATAATAAACTGTTTTAGCAAATACGCCTTTGCTATCTCATTAAAAGATAAGACTAGTCCAGAAATCGTTAAAGCCATAACACACGTATTAAAGTCCAATAAAATGAAACACTTACAAACAGATGCGGGTAAATATTTCTACAACGTAGGATTCACAAAGCTAATGAAAAAATATGGTAATTCAAGCTACAGTGATAAGAAGGCGTCCATCGTAGAGCGGTTCAACCGTAGCCTTAAATCATTAATGTGGTGAAAGTTCACGGAGGAAGTTAAGTATCAATGGGTCAAGATACTAACTTCTTTGTTGGAAGAATACAACGCAAGAAAACATAAAACTATTGGCATAGCTCCAAGTCATGTGAACAAAAGAAACGAAAACATAGTGAGAAAAAAAATTAATAAAAATAGACATAAATACAAGAAAGTGAGTAAAAAGGTTCGTTTTAAGGTAGGTGAGAATAAGTAAGTATAAAAAAGTCTTTGACAAAGGATACCTACCCAACTGGACTAACGAGATATTTACTGTGTACAAAGTCCAAACTACTATTCCTAGAACCTACCTCCTCAAAGACCATACTGGTGACGTCATCAAAGGAAGTTTCTACGAAAAATCCAAAACAGACGAAGTATACTTGGTTGAAAAAGTACTTAGAAAAAAAGGAAACAAAGTTAAATGGGTAGGATACGACGGTAAACACAATACATGGGTTTCCTTACATCAACCCAAGTATCAAAGGCAATAATTGAAGAACATGTGAACAGAATTCACAGTCTAGTGGGCTACACAAGTGTTTGAAACCTCGTCTCCCCCCCCACCCTCAGTTAGTCAATTGATACAAAGCAAAGTTTCATGAGGCTTCACAGTACCTTTTAGAGACATTTAACGCACCCATTACACAAAATACATGTTAAAACTTTTAAAAGACGAAGCCGGTGTTAAGAATAAAATGGACAACATATACGGACCAATATAGACGATGTTAATGGTGGGTAATCAACTGCTTACATTTGACAACGAAGGAAACATTCACTTGAACAATGTACAGAGGAACCGAAGGCCTGTACGAATTATTATTTAAAAGGCAACCCGATGAAAATGTATACACACACAAGATGATTTAGACATTTATAAAGATGTACTTATAAAAACAAATGCACATAGAAAAGGTTATTTACCTCAAAATCTCATTAACCAACCAACAAAATCCATATAATTTAGTTTCATTACATTCTGAAAATGACATAGGAAAAAATTTACGGATGGCTATCAGCTGACCTTTGAGGTCAGTGTTATATTGTTTGCTTGGCACCGGACGGACTGCATGTTAACCCTAGAGGTCAAGTTTAGTGATATCAAACAGCATTATATGCATTTCCTCAGAGAGTCCTAGAATCCGACCATATCTCCTCTATTATTAAACAAAACAAAAGAATTATTGGGTCATCATGTACGTGTGTAGATGTCAAGTACATAGACAATTATTGTCATGAAATGGAAGAAACAAATATACTTATAAATACAGACTTGTGTATAAAAAGTATTTTTATACGTATAAATAAACAGACTGTGTCTGTTTTCATCAGTTAAATTTTGAATTACATTACTTGTGAGATCAACAAGGGAAGTTGATAAACTTTAGAAACGAAACAATTTCGTTACGCTACGAAGCAATGAGATGGGGAAACAACTGTGTCGAAACAGGTCATTAAGCCTAAAACACTAGGACTTACATAATTCACGATGTACATTTAATGTACAATCTTTTAACAAGTACAGTAAGAATGGTTATGTAATAAAAGGGGGAGGGGAGGGGGGAATAGTATTTAGTAATACAACTAAATCAATTTATTCAGTTGAGAGGATGGAATCGTCAGGTGAGTACGTCGTACAACGTAAGCCGATCGATATGTCGAAGCAAGACCTAACAGCTTTTCTAAAGGTTATGTTCAATATAAAATGTGATTTTACCAAAGTTGTCACCGTGGGTCTGTTTGATGAGTTTAACTTTCAAGTGGGCATTTTGTTTCACAAGCAAGGTATGCGTAAATACATTTTGCTAAACAACATACAGTTCACAAAGTTGAAAGAATTGGAACCTTCAATTACTCATGATCTGTGTAACAAAGGTGATCGTCAAAAGAGATTTATTGACGAAGACATTAAATATACTATACGTAATATATACCAAAAACCTCATGTAGAGCTTTGCGACAAGTTCAATGAAACATCTATGCTTTTCACTAAAGAGGAATGGTTGAATTTTGTCAGCTTATTACCTTGCATTTCACGGTACGTTGAACGGTTGACCTGTGTTGAGCCTTACCTAATTGAACACATTAACCGAGTTATGCTCAGTGATTCGGTCTACATTCCCCCACCGCAAGAGGTGAACGGGTGGGACGCTGACCTTTTACAGGAGGAAGTTGTTTGGTATAAAAACACAATGCCCAGGTCGTAAACAGTTCGTGGAAAGGGGGTGGCGGAGGGGAGGGGGGATGATTAGTGGTTGACAGCGGTATTTCATTCATTTGAAAGAATGGAGCCGCTAGGCGAGCTTCTCACGTTACCTTCATTGATCGAACCGATAAATATGTTGAATGGTATTTTTTTAAAACATGTTTTTTTCTAAATGAAAATTTTTCAAAATCAATTATCGTTGGAATTTTTAAAAATCGAGACTACAGTCTTGGTGTAATGTTCAAGGGTAGACATGACTATGTGTTCTGGTCGTTTGATGTTTTTAATCAGTTTTGTGTAAATTTTAATAACATTTCTAAAGCTCTAACAGATAATAAAAAATTTTATTTGGAAATTAACGAAAAGGAAGTTGTTAAAGTTTTATCGATTTTTGGAGCACCGCATGTTTTCCTAGGGAATATAACACTTAATCCGAGCGAGCGAGCTCAGTCTCAGTATCCGGGTAGCACCTTGACGCTTAACTCGGGTGAGTGGGAGCAGTTTATCTCCAACCTTCCGTTAATACAGTTGGAATTGAAAGAGTTGTTTTATGAGGAAGACATTATAAAACAATATCTATGTGGAGGATTCCAAAGTCCATCCCCGCACATTTTCAATAGATTAACTTGCGAAATTAATAGAGTTAATGGTTGCAGTAGTTGAGTTTCAAGCCTTTACTGACAATAATAACCGTTTTTAAAGAATTGGCAATAAAGTGTGCCTTTAAACTGCACACCAAGAGTATAAAAGGCTGTCTGAACTTTAATTTGGTCATTATGTCTCTAACCACCATGGAAGACACATGGACTATGCTATCAAAGGAGCCGAAGGCTCCAGTTGGTGTTTTAACCGACAGTTTTATAATGAAATTTGACAGGTACGTTAATTGGGACATACTGTCAGCCCACTATGACTTTTCACTAGATATGTTGAGAATTTACCAACATAGGGTAAACTGGGGTTTGATTTTAAAAAGGATAAAGTTTACAGAAGATATACTGAGGGAAATGTCACCAAACTTTGATGTAGATTGTTGGGCAATTATAAGTAGATACCAGTCTTTGTCGGAACTGTTTATCGAGGAGTTTAAAGACAAAGTGGAATGGGAAGATATTATACTGTATCAAAATGTAAGTGGAGCTTTTTTCATTAAACACTATAAACGTGTGTGTGAAGTAGATGAGTGAATGTGTGTTCTATGGCTGGCCTAAACTCCGTAAGTCCAGGACATGAACTGTCGAGGTGGGGACGGCCCAAATTTAATAAAAAAATTGTCCGACTGTTCTCTAAGGCAGCTGTAAAACGTGTAAGACCTGAGGCGGTCCTGCAGCTTGAGGGTGGATTAAACCCCGTAAGACCTCAAGTCGCAGCCCGGGCCCTTGTACAGTTTGCTTGAATGGAACACTCTATGGCTGACTTAAAACTCATAAGTCCAGGGTGTGAGGTGTTTGTGCATTAAATAAAATAAATACAAAAAAAAGAAAAACACAAAAACCTACTGTAAAAAAACAGAATCAAAAATAATAAAAACAAATTTATAAATAAAAACCCCTTTGTAAGTCTGTACGTCACATTGAAAGGCTTCTCTAAGTAAAGTGATGTCTTTACTTACAGAGGGACCCAAAAAATACAAAAAATAAACACAAAAATAATACTGGGAGGTAGCATTTTGTTATGGAGTGGCTATCACCGTAACTTGCGATGGATGGGGCAAGTTACAATAAACAATCGTTATCACGGCTAGTGAGACTAGGCCTACTGGGGAAACTCACTATAATAAAAAACGCGCTGTGATCAGTACCTCATGGGTAGTGTGGAAACCTGATCAGTTAATAAATAAAAAAATAACCTTGAGTTCGAGTGGTTCACTCCATGTTGGATGTGAAGGCAGCACGCCTCGAGACTCAGTGAGGGAACCATGACGTCATGGGTGGGGTGAGCGGGGTTGACGTCATGGGTGGGCAGGGGTGACGTTACCTCACTTAAAACTATGTATCAATATTTATGGGGCCCTGAAAAGGACCGTTTGTAGCGTAGTATACCTTATACTAAGGGTTAGTTATGGGACCATAACCGAGGTATCAGCACTCTATGCTGTTTCTGGGAGGAGTGAGACCTAGGAGGTCCCTATCGTCCATTTCAAAGCCACAATGCTCACAAATCACTTTATAACTGGGCAATGCCCTTCAGTTTTGCCTTCAGCTTACTTGAGGGTAGTGAGGAATTAAATACTCACCGTGAAAAAAAACTGGTTAAATCAAAAACAATAACTAAAACTGGGAGGTAGCATCTTATTTGGTTGGCCATCACCGTAGCTTGCGATTGATGGAGCAAGTTACAATAAACAATCGTTATCACGGTTAGTAGATATTATGGCTTGGTGGGGAAATTGATTCAATCTCCTCACTTGCTCTGTAGTGTGTTGAACATGGCCTCCAACAATCAGTCGCTGGACATGCTCATCAGCAAGCTTCCGTTAGAGTTAAAGTATAACATCCTAATATATCTTCCATATGACAAAGTCAGTTTTATTAAAGACGAATATTTTTGGAGAATGTTTTGCGAGTTGAGAGGGATACGTTTATGAAAAAACACCTATTATGTGGGAAACAGAGTATCTGCTTAAGGATCTTTAAGTTCCTTAAATCGTGCATAGGTCTACTGGAGAAGGAGGCACGTTAAAATACTCCTAACGCGCATTTGCACAGAGTGCAATAACCCTACCTCATGGGTAGTGTGGAAACTGGATCAGTTAATAAAAATAACCTTGAGTTCGAGTGGTTCCACTCCATGTTGGATGTGAAGGTAGGTGTGCTAGTTTCGTTATGTAGGGGGGCTGATGGGTTCTGGATAGGAACGTGGATGGGAAGTGAGGTATTTGAGTCCACAGAATTGATAATAAAAGTAGCCGAGAGTAAGTAATGTAACTTAGGTAAGATGTACATGCACGCAAAGGTGGGCGAAAATAGGAAATTGTTATAGTTAATGAAAGAAATGTGAAGCTTGTGACCAATAACGGACCGATAAAGCCCGTACACCAGTACACTTTGTAAGTACAGTTAAAGTAATTTAGGTTGAATAGTTCGGTTAGGCATGAGGGCTCTAGGGTAAGGGTGTTAAGCTAGCGTATTAAGTTTAGAGGATGCCGGGTGTGTTTGATACGAAGGTATCCATACGAAGTTAAGCGGAAGTAGATTGTAGTTGAAGAGTCAAAAAGTTAACAGTGTATTAAATAAAAAAATAAGTAAATAATTAATATAAATAATAGCTGCCCCTTAATTTTTAAATAAAACGTGTATTGTAGGTTGTCTAGAGTGTTAAGTATGTACCCAACCGTGATTAGACAGAGAAGTATATGGGGGGTAACGGTGTATGTTGAAGGATATATGTATAATTAATAAATAAACTTTGGATGTTGAGAATTTGCATGTAGAGATGAAGTTTCCGCTCTTTGCAGATTTGTATTACATTATATGACTTTTTATACCTATCTTACTACCACAAGTACACATAATGAAACATTGCATCAGCAAAATTGAACATGGACAATTATATACCATACAAATACATCAGTTGGCTAGACAATATTTTTTATAGAGTTTTCAATATCTAATAATTGACATTATTATACTTTATTCCTAAATAACATTTAAATATTGTGCGACTTTAAAAATATCTGTAATAGAACTTCTCCCTACGATTTTTAAATACTAAATTAAATATAATATGGTTTTTATTTTCTATATATCTACTAAAACAAAGTATAAGGCTAGCGGAAATGAGCAGCAGTCTTATAATCAGTTCGCGAGACAGTTGAAACTATCTTACGGAGAGGTCACCAGGTCACGCTGATTTGATAGTGGCACTTTGCTCGTCTAAGAGCAGTACATTAAAATTTAACTTAAATTAACAAATATACATTTATTATTGTAATAACAATAAGTAACTATAAATGTGTAAGCTGTTTCAAAGATATTCTAACTGATTTATATATAAAAATTAATTGCATTACGAAAGTAATGATTTAGTATGAACAATGTACTTCATATAGTATAAATATATGCAATATTGAAATAAAATATGTACACAAAATAAACAGAATCCTTTATTTATCGTCATAACAATTATTATATTATAACGTGACAAAGAATAAATATCGATGCACTTATTATAGTACACGGATTTATTATAGTATACTACGAATGAAATCATAAGTTGACAACACTAACAACAAGAAAAAATACTGGTATACACATTATATGTCAAGGAAAACGAAGTAAAATAATATTACTGTAACACCGAAAAACGCATTTGTATTTATTAAAAAAGAGAAAAAAAACATATATATTTACGAGTCACCGTTAAGCCAGGCAAGGACTGTGCGATGTGCAGTCTGCCTGGAATACCTCCCAACGCTACTAATGATTCCCTGCCATCACGTAGTGTGTCCTAGGTGTCGGCCCAGGATCACTACGTGCCACCTATGCAGGGAGGAAATCATCAGCGTCGAGAGGATTTTCTTCTGATTGAGGTGAAATAAGTTAGAATAAACAGCCGTTCTCATGGCTAGTGAGACTAGGCCTACTGGGGAAACTCACTATAATAAAAAACAGCTGTGATCAGTATCTCATGGGTAGTGTGGAAACCTGACCAGAGCGCACGCTAGGACAGTAGTTACACGTTTTGCCACCAGGTGTGCATTTGCACAGAGTGCAATCGAAATTTGTTATTTTTATTGTGGAAATTTGAGTCGTTTAATTGGACACAATTCAATCAAATTAAAAAACAACCTTGTGTCCGAGTGGTTCCGCATCCAACTCAAACACACGTATCTGACGAAGACTATGCACATGCGCAACTTTGAAACAATACCATGACCTATACTTACATGACAGACGTAACTAAATTCAATGATACTGAACTTCCTCCCAAGGAGGCGTTCTACAATGACTTGACCCAAACACATATTTCAGACGAAGACTATACCCATGCACAGACCGTATGGAATACCTTCAATATGTCAACTATGAAAGATTACCATGATCTCTATCTCATGACAGACGTGTTGTTGTTGGCAGACTCTGGGAGTCGGGTACGCTAACCACTGGACTACGGAGGGTTGATAGCTTTTTGTCTAATTTGTTTAATATATATTTATGTTTTGGGAAATTTCTGCTGGGAGCGCTATGATCGGGTCGAGTATATGGAGTATATATGAGTAGAGTAACAACGCGCATGCGCGCCCAACCAGCATACGACGCGTTAGTCATTTATTATAGTGTATTTTATATAGTATAAAGACCGCCATATTGGATGAGGGAATTTTGAGGAGGGAAAGACGCCATATTGGATCCGGTTGTCATCTTTTTACATTTATTATATTGTAAAGTCCGCCATATTGGATGAGGGAATTTTTGGAGGGAAAGACGCCATATTGGATCCGGTTGTCATCTTTTTACATTTATTATAGTGTATTTTATATAGTATAACAAGGGAAAGGCCGCCATCTTGGATGAGGGAATTTTGGGAAGGGAATTTTCCCACGGGGTGTGAGTTGGCGCGGGAGGGAAAAGACGCCATATTGGACAAAAAAGGTCATTTTATATAGTATAACATGGAAAAAGACGCCATATTGGACAAAAAACGTGTATCTTATATAGTATAACAAGGTTAACAGTGCATTTTATACAGTATAACATGGAAAAAGTTAGGTTAAGAGTATATTTTATATAGTATAACAAGGGAATTTGGAGGGAAATGTGGGAATTTGAGGGAAATTGGAGGGGGGAGGGTTGGTACCACTGCGCCGCCATCTTGGGTCCAAAGGTAAAAGTGGGTCTCACTTCATTAGTTTTTATCTACTATCTTAGGTGATTTAAATATTGACATCTGTAAAGATATTCTAATAGTTAATGATTTATTATATATGCTAAGATCATATGATCCCTAATGTATCTTTTCGGGCACTAGGGGTCTGGTTTTGATTGATAATGTCATAACTAATTGTGGCAGATTGGTTACAGATAAAGGTATTCTAAAAACTTGCTTGTCTGATCACGACGTCATTTGGTTTAAAATAAATTATAAAAAACTATACCAGTATAAAGAAAAATATGATAAAAACAAAAATAAAATCAGACTGAGAATATTCTCTTAGGCCATAAAACATTGTTAAGTTGAAGGACCAGCTCTCTGGTGTGGACTGGAGGGATTTTTATGATGAATCTCTGGGAATAGAAACTCAATGTAAATGTTTTGCTGAGATACTGTCATATTACTATAACCTGCTCTATGTTGTATAACGTTCCAAAAACAAAAAAGATTAATAACTGGTTTACTTCTGAATTAAGGTACATAAGAGATGTTGTAATTATGCTTAAGTTCAGAGCAAATCTTAGCTATGAAGACAGGGCCATTTTCTGTAAAGTCAGATCTTTTTACAGGCAAAAGTTAAGAGTAGCTAAAAAGGAAGCAAATAAAAATGTTATATTCAATTCAAAGAACGTGTGTAAAGCTTGCAGAATCAGAATCATCTTTATTTATAATCTTTGAGATTACAAATGGTGTCAAATTGTAGCCTAACCTAAGTTTATTTATACATTATGTTGGATATGAAGTTAAGAGCTAAGTGGTCCTCTGGAAATATTCTTCCAGGGAGTAGAATGGGTGTTTTTTCAGCCACCCTTGCAGTGTTTTCTTGAGCGGTTTTCCCTTCTTCAGTCGTATCTCTTCTGGGAGGTGGTTATGGATTTTCCTTCCCATGTATGATGGTTTTCTTTCGTACATTTGAAGATGGTGATTTGGAAGGTTGTAGTGTCCTGCGTATCTTGTATGGTACGCTGCTTGGACAATAATAAAAATAGAGTCTGGAGGTAAAAGTAATAAATTTGTACCAGATACTTCACCTAATGTTTTTAATTATTATTCTTGAACTGTGTACAACCTGTTGTCAAATCAAATATAATCAGCCAGGAGAAGCATATGATTTGTTGCATACAGTAATTAATCAGATAAATGTAATAAAACCCAGATTTAAATTTTCAAATGTCCAACCTTGCCAAGTAATTAAAGTGGCTGAATCTTTAAGTAACCCCAAGAGTGAGGACTATTACGGTCTCTCCAATTATGTAACTAAACATATTATTGACTCAATTGTGAATCCGTTGACTTACTTAATTAATACAATGTTTATTTGTAGTATTTTGCCCTCTAGTCTTAGGATATCAAAAACGATCCAACTTATAAAATATTAGATAAAAGCTCTCCATCTAATTATCGACCTGAGTCCATTGTACCTATAATAGGTAAAAAATTGAATGTATTACAGACACAAATTTACCATTATTTTAATGATAATAATTTTTTTAGTGATTCCCAGTTTGGCTTCATAAAAAATAGATTCACTGTATACGCAATAGAGGATATAGTTAATACGGTATTACATGCATTTGAATCAAGTAGTCTCTGCAGCAATGATTGACTTGAGTAAAGCTTTTGATAGTATAGATCCCGATATAATAGTCAAAAAGCTATGACATTTAGTATTTCAAACAAAGCTATTCGAAAAACATTTCGAAATACAAATTACAAATTAAGCCTCTCAACACATTCAAAATTTTAAATAAAAAATTTCAAGAAGAACACAATAATGACAACATTTACAACATATCAGGTATTTACAAAATTAATTGTACAGACTGATAAATTCTACATTGGACAAACTGGAAGACCATTCAAAACACTTTTAAGAACGTATACAAGCTATCAGAAGCTATATCACAACTACAATGAAATCCACCTTCGCTGAACACTTGCTCTCTACAGACCACACGTACACAAAAATTGAAGAAAACATGAAAATATTAAATTTTGAGAAAATGGGCAAGAAAATGAATGCAACAGAAGAATTATATATAAGTTTAGCCCAACAAGAAATTCCAGTGAACATATTGAACACAGAAATCAATTATACAAACCCAATTTTTAATAAGATTCTAAACTCAATTCCAGCTTTATGTGCTAAAGGTTGTCAGTTCGATCCCAATCAGAGTCAATACATTTTGAGAAGGATCAGCTGATAATCACCGGCTGTTCATTTGTCATTGGGCTATTAATTAATGACACTTTCTAAGGAATAGTCGGCCTTAGTTTGTAACAATGACTACATTCGCTCATCTACACTCATCACACTCATACGAAATCTATATTCGCCCATATCTTGACGATCGGCGTCTTATGAATAAATAAATAAAAATAAATCAACATTCAAAATTATTAAAAAATATCACCAACTTATTCATTTTCATCAATATTTACAAAAACCACGTTTTACAATTTTATTTAAAGAATTACTATGTACTTAATTTATTTAATTTACACTTGAAAATGACTATTACATTGAAACATGTTTTATGAAATAATTTTTAAAAAAATTTAGTTTTAATTTTATTACAACCTAAAAATATTTTTTATAAATAACAAACACTTTCACATCCTTCTCTGAAGGCTCCTCAATATTGAGTTGCACATGTTGAAACTGATCCCTTTTCGTTTTCTCCTTGCCCGTCTTCTTCCACATGCAGCAGTTTTTGAAAATAATTTGTCCAAATATTGAACACTTTGTTTTTCTCCATTACTGGGTCTGATGCAATGTATGTGTCTGGGGGGACGGGTGTGCCAGTAGCCCTGACCATGTCTGGGAGAGCAGGTGGTCTGATATCTGTAACATACAGGCTTTAATCTGTTTGCGTACACTGACTATAGTTTATTCACCTGTCTTTATCATCAGTTGTCTTCTGTGAGCAAGTTATTGACCTGGATTTCATTTGTGTTGTACGCCGATAGTCGATGACAAGCCTTAGATACCAACATTCTCATTAGGCTTGGATATCAGGAGCTGGACTCCCTGCTCAAGCAAATCTTTAATCATGTCTCGAAGTACTTCCACTTTGGGCGGAGTAAGTTTATGTGGGTGGGAGTGCACCAACAAATTCAGAGATCTGATACTCTAGAAGGAGAGTAAGCCCTAGCTTGGAATTTAGCTTATCAGAGAAGCGCGAACACAACTTCCTGATTGCTTCTCCCTGGTGAGGGGAAAGATGACCTACAGGATCCATCTTAGAAGGTTCCACCTCACAATCTACCTCTTGGACTGCGAAAGCAACAGAATGGCATTCTGCAAGAGGAACCAACACCCTGAGATTGAAATGGAAAAAACCGTGCAGGTTCTGCAGATCCAGAACCAGACCACTCTTAAAAATGAAATCCGCTCCAAGGATGATAGTTGCAGTAACGTCCTTGCAAACAAGAAAGCTCCAAACCCATGAAAAGCCTTGAATTTTGAACTTGAAAGAACACTTCAGAATTATAGGCAGAAGGGAATTCGAAGCAGTCCAGCAAACAAGAGACGACTCCTCAGTGTGATTTACAAGACCCAGGGCAGACAAATGTTGGTACAGAATGGAGGAAATGAGACAACGGGCCGAGGCAGAATCCAGAAGAAATTGGGACTCTGTGTATCCCACAAGGATGTTAATGTAGGGACACACTGAGGACTTGGCCCGGATGCTCAGTGTAGCCATGCCAGCTATTCCCCGGTACAGTGGGTCAGCCCATTTTACACGAGACTTCCCTTCAGAGGCAGCACGCAAACAAGGAGGTAGGAGAGCCACCTGGGAGGCAAACTTCCCACTTGCACACAGCCAAAACAAACTAGAGCTCCCACTGCTCCACGAGGTGGACTGCACGGTGGCTGCTTGTACCAGGGGTTCTCTGGCCCAACCTAACAAGAAAATTGCTCCCGTCTCTCCTGGAAGGAAGATTCTCCATAAGTCCTCAACTACTCCCTCCCATTATTCAAGCAGTGGCTTACATGATTCAAGCTCCTTGGACACAGTCATCCCCTCCCTCCAGGCCACAGAAGTACTGGCCGCCTACAATCCATGACGACAAAAATTATGTTAAAAAATATAAAAATAAATTCTAACGGTACTCTAACAGGAATCTTAGTTCCCAGAAAAAAAAACCACCCTTAAACACACACAAGTCCATCTGGAAGAACTATCCCACCCTAAGATAAAAAAACTCCACTGCACTTAACTTCTTGAAAAGGTTCAGAAGAAGGTCAAAAGAGCCAGATAAGTAAAAAGGTCGGAGCACCTGCATGTCGAGGACTTGTAGGTGGCTGCCCATCTAGGCCGCACAGAAGAAAGACAGGCCCAGCTCAAAAGTCTTGCAACCATGCCTCCAGGCACCATCAAGCAGAAGAGTGCAATCAGATACCATCCTTCTCCTTCTGGAACCCTGGAGCTGAAGGCCAATTAGAAGTTAGCCAGACATATCTATAACAGATGAAAGGCAGACGTCAAAATGACGGCGAACAAGAAAGACTACAATAAGTCTGACAGGGAAAGATGGAACGAAACAAAAACAAACAAAAGTGATACTGTACATATACATCACGAATACAAGGACACACAAACAAAATAAGAGGAATGCCATCCCAGAGATGAAATAAACTGTGCTACGGCACAACAATCAAAACCCTTATGAGAACTTTCAAAATTCTCAAAAATACTTCTTTTAGGATGTGCCATTTGCACATTACGATCGTCTCTCTTGTATAGCTCAGCTTTCTTCTCTGTGTTTCTTTACTTGTGTGTCTTTGTTTTCGTGTTCTGTGATTTCAATTCAGTGTTCCCTGTCGTCTGTCTTGTTCGCCGACATTGAACTTCTGCCTCTCGCCGCTATCATGGCTTAAGTTCTTTTTCGCCCTGGCGCCGGGGTCAGAGTGTGATGGACAGGCACCTATATGGTTTCTGACTGCATTTCCTAGAGCCAAAGCGTGGTACCTACGGGCTGGGCCAAGCCTCCTATTCTGCAAACCAGAGGTGCAGCCACCTTTTCCCCCTTTCCACTCTGTCCATCCAACGTCCTCCAAAATGAAGACATCGGCATGCAGGAGATACACTCACAGTTTTTATCCTTCCCTTCTGGCCTCCACAATGAACTTTTGTGCCAGCATTGATCTTTATTGAAGAGTGCGTCAGCTGAACTTGTTTATCACCAGTGTTTTTCGTAAAGATATATTCTTCTTGCAGTGAACATTACCCTGTTGAAGCGAGAACTGATATTTAGATTTAAGTTTGTTCAGTTTATATATATATATATATATATATATATATATATATATATATATATATATATATATGTGGGTAATTTTTATCATTCTTTTAAAGAACGGAGTTGTCAGGTATTTCTTCCCTTTGCAGTTTCTATAAGGAGCCTCCCAGTTTCGCCCGCTGGATTTTGGTGTAATTATTAATTTAAATTTGTTTAATTTTTTTTAACTTTATTGGCCTTATCTTCCAAATTTATTTTTGTGCCCGAGGCCCCGTACTGCTGCCTATGGACATTTAAATTTGTCTGTTGTATTATTTGTAGTTATGTATTAATTTATTTGTAGTTATTGTTAAGTATTGTTTTCTTGTTGATGTTTTTCTCTGGTTTATTTGTTGTTATTTTTTTTTCTATTCTTGACGGTATGTATTTTTCGTGATGGTGTTCATTACTAATTTATTTTAAATAGCTACACATCACATAGTTTTTTAAAAAAAGTTATATTTCGGCTATACAGTCTGAAGTCATTATCAAACATTTAACAACATAAATAGTTTTTAATAAAATATAAATTAATTAATAGATCATATGTTTTTAAAAATATTTAACAGATGATTTGATCAATGAAAATAGTTGAATATATACTATATAAATTTTGATAAAATTATTTAGGCACTTATTAATTTTGAATTTTATTTAATACTTAGTCAATTTAATAATAATTTATTAATAAAATGGGCCACAGTTTTGATTTAAGTGGGTGGGTCACAAGGATCAGACATCGATGCATGTGTAAGTGGTCTAGAAGTAACAGCTTAAACTTCAGATGAATCCATTACTATGTCTGCTAAAAGATGAATGCTTTCAACACTAGATTTGTTTAATTATGATTTATTTAATCATTTGTATAATATAAAGCATTTGTTCACAAGCATAATATTGATATAAAGTAAATGGTACAGTGATTTTAACCCATCTGCTCACCCATATACGTACAATAGTATTGACCCACCCACAAACCCATACACGTACAGTATTACAGAGGACTCACAAGTGTCTTGTACACTTTTATTGGTGGGTCAAATAGCTATCAAGAAAGAATTCACAAAAAATGAATTTCCCAAAGTACCTGCCCATAAGTTTTATTTAATTTATTTATTAACCTTTTTCAGCCTTCAATTCTCCAAACGCAACCATGAAATTCATTTTGGCTTTCGTAAGATGCATGCAACGATGTGTTTGTTGTATGCATGCACCGATATGTTTGTTGAATGCATGTCGCTGGCCTGGCAATGTTGGATTTTTGATAAACAATTTATATCATGCTTTAGTACTAAAATGGTACCACATAAGAAAAAATAGGTACATCAATATATAAAGAGAAATTGAGGATTAAAGTTTACCAGTCCAGCGACATGCCAGCTCGGCCACTTTCGAATTTGATGATGAACAATATACTAAATTTTAGAATTGAATTAGTACTAAATGGCACCAATAGTTAAAAAAATAGGTACCTCAACCGTTTCCGAGTAATAATGTTTCTTATTACGAGGCCAATGACCACTCAACCCGTCAAAATTGGAATTTCTGCAAAATATAAATGCCAAAATGTAGAATTGAATTGTTACTAAATAGCACAAAACAGATTAAAATAGTTACTTCAACTTATTTTAACATAAAAGAGGA